>CM040428.1:52879197-53186697 GCA_022702705.1 Papilionanthe hookeriana x Papilionanthe teres
AGAGCAGGAAAAAGGAAAATTTTTTTTCCTGGGCGCGGAGGACGAGGAGAAGGAAAAAGGAAACAGTGATTTTTCTGGAAGTTTAATTAAGTTAAACTTAATTAAGGGAAGGCTTTTCTGGAAATTAAGGAAAAGCCTAATCAAAGGCTTAATCAAGTCAATTCTATTCCTTTGCTGGAGGAATAAAATCCAAATTTAATTTCATTCCTTTGCTGGAGGAATAAAACTGGAATTTCTGCTAATTAATTCTTCGACGCGATTTATTTCCTTTTCTGCTGGACAAGAAATTTTTTTTAAAAAAGATTCTAAGAAATTTCTGGCTTCAGTAATTGCAAAGGGATTTTTGCAGGAGAAGTTTGTTGCAGGATCAATTTTCAGATGGCGATTTCTGGTACAAAATTCGAGGTGGTGAAGTTCGATGGAACTGGTAACTTCGGGTTGTAGTAAACACGGGTGAAGGATTTGTTGGCGCAACAAGGAATCCTGAAGGCTTTGCGGGCAACGAAACCAGATGCCATGAAGGATGAAGATTGGGAAGAATTGCAACAACAAGCAGCAGCAACCATACGACTATGTCTGGCAGATGAAGTTATGTACCACGTGATGAATTTGAAATCTCCAGGGGTGGTTTAGAAGAAATTGGAAGCTCAATTTATGGCAAAATCCCTGACGAATAAATTGTATCTGAAACAAAAGCTGTATGGGCTGAAGATGCAGGAAGGTTCCGATGCAGCGCGACACGTTAATGGCTTCGATCGAATAATCGCGGATTTATCGAGGCTTGATGTGAATATTGAGGATGAAGACCGAAGCGATGATTTTGTTGTGTTCGTTGCCTTCTTCCTATGAACACATGGTGACTACTCTAACGTATGGAAAAGAAACTATCAAAGTGGATGAGATTCTTGCGGCGTTGTTGGCTCACGACTGACGGAAGCGAGAATGCAGGGGAAAACTCTCATGGTGACAGTTTATATGTTAAGGGTAATCAGGATCATGGAAGGAAGAGAGACAAGGATGGTTCTGAAAGGCGAAATTCCAGATCCAAGTCTAAAGGCAAACAGACGATTCGTTGCTACAAGTGCAAGGAGCCAGGTCATATGAGAAGGGATTGTCCGAAACTGAAGAAACAGACTGAGGAGAAAGGTGATGTATCATCGAAGTCTGTGAATGTGGTGCGAGGTGAAAATTCGAGATGCCGGTGATGGTGATATGCTTTCGGTATCATCAACTCGGTTAACGGATGCATGGATTCTTGATTCGGGGTGCTCTTATCACATAACACCTAACGGGGAGTGGTTTTCTTCATACGAAGTCGACTAATTCGCTCGATCTATTTGGGTGATGATAGATGCTTGCAGATATTGCTAGTATTGGAGAAGTCGGAATTAAGATGTATGATGACACGATTAGAACATTATGTGATGTCATGCACATTCAGATTTGAAGAAGAATGCGATTTCCTTGGGCACTCTACATCGAAATGGTTTTATTCTAAGGCGGATGAGGATAGGGAAACCATCGGGATTGTGAAGGGTGCACTGAGCGTGATGAAAGGAAAGGTAACTGCAGGTAATATCTACTAGCTTGTTGGGGAGTACGATTGTAGGTGGAGTTCATTCTGTTGAGTCAGATGATGATAGTACAAAGCTATGGCATATGCTTCTGGGTCATCTCAGTGAACGTGGGATGACGGAATTGCATAAAAGGAATTTGTTGCATGGTGTGAAAAGCTGCAAGTTGGATTTCTGTAAGTTCTGTGTTCTTGGAAAACAGACCAGAGTCAGTTTTATGACTGGAGAGCATAAAACTAAAGGGATTCTTGATTATGTACATTCTGATGTATGGGGCCCTACCAGGGAAACATCAGTGGGAGGATCTCGGTATTATATTACCTTTATTGATGATTTTTCTAGGAAAGTTTGGGTGTATTTCTTGAAGTAGAAATATGAAGTTTTCTCTAAATTCAAGCTGTGGAAAGCTGAGGTGGAGAACCAAACTGGTAGAAAGATCAAGTATTTGAGATCTGATAATGACACGGATTCACAGTTTCAGAAGTTTTGCGAGGAGCATGGGATTCGAAGGCATTTTTCAGTGCGGAAGACACCACAACAGAATGGTGTTGCAGAAAGGATGAACAGGTCCTTAGCTGAGAGGGCAAGATCCTTGAGACTGAATGCAGGGCTTCCTAAAAACTTCTAGGCAAAGGCTGTGAATATGGCATGTTATCTCATCAATA
Source organism: Papilionanthe hookeriana x Papilionanthe teres (assembly GCA_022702705.1). Lineage (NCBI taxonomy): Eukaryota > Viridiplantae > Streptophyta > Magnoliopsida > Asparagales > Orchidaceae > Papilionanthe > Papilionanthe hookeriana x Papilionanthe teres. The sequence continues at coordinate 52,881,437 of CM040428.1, forward strand.
GATCACCTCGGGCTTCATTAGGTGGCAAGTTTGCGGAAGAGGTATGGACGGAGTAATCCGGTTAAGTTTGATCACTTACGAATTTTTGGTTGTCACCGTCTATGTGCATGTACCTGAAGGTGAAAGATCAAAACTTGATCCAAAATCCAAGAAGTGCATCTTTCTGGGCTATAAGAAAGGTGTGAAAGGATTCAAGTTTTGGGATCCTTTTGCAAAGAAGGCGGTGATCAGTAGAGATGTAGTTTTTGATGAGCAATCCATGTTGCAGCAGAATCAAGACAAGGTGTCAGGAAATAGTTCCAGTTCAAAAACAGTGCAGATCGATCTAGAGCAGCGTTCAGTAGCAGCTGAGAGAGTTGAAGGTTCAGATCCAACACCTGGTGATTCCATTCCAGATGATCTGCAATTACAATCTAGCCAGAGATAGACAGAGACACACTAATATAAAGCCTCTTAGTAGATTGGGTTGTGAAGACATTGTCTCTTTTGCACTTTTCATCAGTAGTGATGATCCAGCTAGTTTTCCAGAGGCTATCACCGGCCAGGAGAAAGAGAAGCGGATGGGTGCAATGGTTGAGGAGATGGAGTCTTTGCGGAAGAATCACACATGGGAGCTAGTTCGGCTTCTCTGAGGGAAAGAAGGTTATTAGGTGCAAATGGGTGCCAGACTATGCAGGTGATTTAGATGGCATAAGGTCTACAACGAGGCTAGTGAAGGAGCCGGGCGTTGAGCAAGGTGGAGTTCGGTTGCATTGTGATAGTCGAGTCTTATTTACTTGGCTAAGAACCGGGTGTACCATGCGAGGACCAAGCACATTGATGTCGGGTATCACGAGATCGGAGAATTGATTACTTCGGTGAGATACTTGTTACGGAAGGTTCATGCTGATGAGAATGCGAGTGATATGTTGACCAAGGCGATTACTATCAACAAGTTCTTGCATTGCTTGGACTTGTTGAGCATCCACGATTCTTAGAAAAGCATGGTGGCCCAACCCACATTGGTGCATGAGGAACTCCCAGGTATTTATCTCCTAAGAGGCTGGATATTCGCCAAGGTGGAGATTTGTTAGGTATGGCTCATATACCTAATATGGAATTAATGTTGGAGCGGAGCGAGCGGATCTGGGGAGTTTATTATGTGGGTTGGGGGTGCGGGGGCAAGGCCCCGCGGTTTAGTAGAGGGGTAATTTGGTAATTACATATTGTACTCTATGATTATAAATAGGTCCTGTTGTAACCCTAGGACCTATGTTGAATGTTGAATCTTGTATTCTGTACTCTTTTCTGAATAGTGAAAAGAAAGTCGCCGCTCTGCTCCCGAGGACGTAGGCATCTTTGCCGAACCTCGTTAAATCTCTTTGTGTTCTTCAGGATTGCGTCAATTCTTGTTTGCTTTGCCCTAAATTTCTCAACAATAACCTAAGCAAGTATGCATACACATGTACATGTATACATACACATTCTATGTATACATAAAGAGCTTATTCCCTCTAAGACGAATATGACCCATGCTCAAACCCAATCAATCTCATCTAAGGGCATAGTCCGAGTAACACAAACTCTCATGACCCAATTTAGCTCAACCCACCTCTTTCCACAGTAGGGCTCAATCCCTTCCTTTGGCCAACTCAACCAATTATGGCAGCTTCATAGAACTTGTACCAGTCCAGCAAACTAAGCTCAATCAAAAGCCCCTAAACTCTGGTCGAAAGAAATTTTCTCCTTAGCCCACTTCACTATTTAGTCATATCCCATCACCTTCAAGGGCAGGCACAAATGCATCAGAGTGGCTCATGGCCATTGAATGAGCCTCCCCATAGCAGTAGAATTGCCAATTGGCCACCCCCTTGACACCACGATCATTTGAGGAGGTGAGGGAATTCAAATTTATCTCAAACTGATCCTTCCTTCTCACTTAATTAAATCCTTCCTCACATTCTAGAGCTCATGGCAAACTCCCTACACCTTTCTGGCTATTGCCTTGTGCTCTGGCGATCTCCCACAACCAACTCTAATAAGAATTTGGGTGGTGCTGGTCTCCAGAGCCAAAAAGCCCTCCTTAATTCTCGCTTTCTTAAAGAGATATGTATTTAAGGTAATCTCTTTCTCCCTCCCTCTTCCTTTAAAACTTGAAAATTAGAAGTCCAAAACCAAGCTTAATAAGCAAATTTGAAGGCCGGTACCGTAGCCTTGGTCTTCTGACTAATCAGCTTGAAATAAGATTAGGCATATTCACATCATACGGATGACTTTCATCTCCCACTCCCAGTGAGAGGACGCCTAAGAAATCACGACTATCCGTTCTCGTTGTTTGGAACGGGCAATAATGATCAAGTCGTTTAGTTAATCGGTCCAACCAAGACTCTACCACTAAAACTTTCTAGCTTTAAGAAATCACGACTATCCGTTCTAGTTGGTTTTTTTCTAGCTTTCTTTCTCTACAAAAAAGGGATATGGCAACAAAATTTGACATCTATGACAATTTTTTATTTACATTTTCTGAAAAAAAAAATGACGGTGTAATATTGAGGAAGACCCTGAAATCCTTCTGTTAATCGGATAAGAGAAAATTTATAGAGGAAATATTTTATTTCTCAAAAAAATAAGATAAAATTTTTCATAAGGCATCGCATTTGTACATCAAACATCTAAATTTAAATTATTATATATTGATATTAATTTATTTATACATAAAAATATATTTTATTTGACAAAAAAGTAAAGAAAATAATAATATTTTAAATCTTGTACTGAATCTTAACATTTTATGCTTGTGTGATTAGGGTTGTCAAAATGACTCTTTGTTTCCTGAATAGCTCGTGTTCGGTTTCGGTTGGTTAAGAAAACGAGTCGAATACAAGCAATGATATTTTTTAACGAGCTCGTTTATACCCCTAGTGATGTAGTAATGCAAAACTAAGAAGTCGTATTATTTAAATCATAAGAAAAATTATTGTTAATTAATGAGAGAGAACATAAAACAAAAATTACAAAAATTATGTACAAGGCAAGAATCAATAAGGAAAAGGGCAGCACAAGGGAAAACCAATGCCAATATGGACGAGAATTTCTCAAATTATTGTTCTTGATAAAAACAAAATAAAAATCATTTCATTTATTTGAGTTATTTAATAGAGCATAACATCTAAAATTAAATAAATATGATTAATCACTAACCTCAAGAGATATCAATGATATTACATTGTAATTATTTATTTAATTTTAGGTGAAAGTAATCTCAATTTAATTATGCAAAAATATAAAAAGATTTTTCTTTAAATTTAAGGATGTTGATCTCCTCTACAATCACCTCTGTTGGAGCAGGCTTCTTAATCTCTCATGTGCCCAACTCTGACACCACATGTTCCTTCCCAAATTTTGATAAAAGAAATTTACAATTAAGAAAATAAGAGTTGCCTGCTATGCATGGAAATGTTCCCTTTTTTTTTAATAATGGTGTATGTATGGAAATGTGCATTTTTTTAATAAATGCTGATAGAGACTTATTTTAATTGAATTAAGATAAGATTAAATCAATTTGCTTTGAGAATAAGGAGTGATTACATCATTCTATTAATGGATCTACAAGTTGTTTGATAGTTATTAATATTAACATAATTATCAGAAATAAATCAATGATATTAATTGTCTTGATATCGATCAATGATATTAATTGAATTAAGATAAGATTAAATCAATTTGCTTTGAGAATAAGGAGTGATTACATCATTCTATTAATGGATCTACAAGTTGTCTGATAGTTATTAATGTTAACATGATTATCAGAAATAAATCAATGATATTAATTGTCTTGATATGGATCAATGACATTAATTGCCCTGATATAGTGTAATTAACGTCGATTCCATATGCCGATGTCTAGACTTAATTTCTGCTCTCAATTTACTTTCTTTCAGATTCTGAATCTTAGAATCTTTTGTATAAATACCATTTTTTTTACAATGAAAGCTAGCACCAAAAAATTTAAAACCCTTTTCAGTATATACTGGTGTGACTAATGTGTGAATAAATTCACCTTGGTAGCGTAATTTGAGCTTGCTCAAGCTCCCAAAAGAAAAAAAGAATAGAAAAATTAGATACAAGAAAAAATTTTATTTGTTCATTGCATATCAATCCTGTAGGCTACATAATTTCGAGCTCCGGCCCGTCGCGAGAAATGACGAGAAAGTTTCGTGTAAAATTCCAGGTAAAATTTTTTAAGGACATTAAATTTTAGATAAAACGACACTTAGATATTTCATCCTCATTTTGCGATGACTTTTGATTTAGGATTTAGATTTCACATAGACGTATACCTTATGGTTAATTATCTCTTCTCATGATAGAAGTGTACATTCATGTAAAGCTAGTCCTTAGGTGCATAATATTTAAATTTAATACCTTCAAACAAATTTTAACAAAACTTCTGAAATCAATTTTCACAATTATCAAGCACACTTCAGTAATTTTTATTAACTTTTTAGTAATAAATGAGAAAGAAGGATATGAGCGTGTAAGAGGAAAGGTGCATGTTTTACCTCATTTAGATACTTTGGATATCGATAGCTGTCTGAAGCTGAAAGCACTTCCAAAATGCTTAGAACAACATAAGATTAAGTACATTTGCATAAAAGAGGCTGACAGCCTTAATGCAGTAGAAAATCTGTACACCGTGGAAAAAATAAAAATCGTTGGAAATAAAAATCCGGATAGGGTGTCTAACCTCCCTGCACTATATGAACTTCGTGTGGAGGAATTTCCATCACTGAACTGTGTGGAAAAACTTGATTCTCGAATGGAATCCCAAAATGGCTGGAAGGTTACTTGAAGAATGAAAGCCCGCTAATGTTGATGATGATTTTTGCTTAACAATCATTTCGGATGACACAACCCATTTGAGATTTTTGAAAGGAGGTCCTGACTGGCCTATAATAGTGCAGATCCCAAAGTTCATTGCATATAGCCGTAAGTGAATCCATGTTATGCGGTACACAAGGATCCCTTTCACATATACTGCATATGAAGTGTCAGATAGTCTCTGTTACTTAATAAGAGTCAAAGGTGTCGAGAGCTTCAGATAATTTTTTTCTTTTTATGAATGTGTTTTTCTGTTAACATGTAACATTTATTTTTCGTTTTGTTTGCTATTTTTATTGGTATGAGTGTAAAAAGTATGTTTATATTCAATAAAGATTATATATATTATTTCTTTTTCGAGTACCAAAATAATTATTAACATATTGGGATATTTTATTTTTCAAGATATAAACTTGACTTCAATACTTAATCTTGCTATCATTATCTACTTCACACTTTTCTTTGTAACTATCTTAGATCACACATGTTGGTGTGATTAATGTGTGAATCAATTCACTTTGATAGAGTAAGTTGAGCTTGTTCAAACAGTCGCACCCCTTCACTTTGGGACGCACCTCTTCGTGATTTAAACTATTTTCCCGTCTCTAGATTCATTGTATCACATGTCCTATATATTAGGAGTAACTTCTAGTCTTCTAAAAGGTTTGAAAATTGATTAACACCGTCAAAATAACTGTCCAAAGTCGATCAAAAACTTGTTGTTGTGGTATCGAACTGGATCTTAGGCGTGAGAATCTGGCGTCTGGTCGTCAGACCTATAATTTTGGCAGTTTTTGCTTTTTAGCTATATTTTTGCTCATTTTTGCTCTTTCTTTTTATCATTTTTCCTTCTTGAACTCTTTTTCAACACCTACATCCAAAAACATGAAAACACCTTTCATTAAAGCTCAATATTCTTAAAAATTGAATCATAAATGACGCAATATCCTTAGAAAACACCTATCTTTTTTCCTAGGATAAATAGAAACTTGATTTGAACCATTAAGCATTACCCTGATTGGTAAGAGACCATAAAAATGAAATTAAGTTAATTTGCACCAAATATAAATCAAAATGGCTTAAAAACAATTCGCCATTGTGCTTTAGGATTAAGAGAACCCTCCCCCCCATAAATATTTCAAACCAATTGTAATTAATTTGATCACTAAATTGAATTTTCTAAAGCAAAATCACATTTTTAGCATTAAAATAATTATAGTAATTAAAATATAATTAAAAAAATCACCAAATTGTTTTTGGGAGTTCTCTGTGATCAGAGGAGTCTTAGAAAAATAAAATTGGAATTTTAATAAAATTTTCATTTTTAAACTATTTTTAAATATTTAAGTAATTAAAATTAATTAAAATTATAAAATTCATTAAATTATCAAAATTCACCAAAATGACACATTTGATCTCTTGATCATTTAAGAACCATCCAAATAATTTTCCTAAGTCTCTAAGTGAAGATATTAATTTTTGAAGCTTAAGGTAATTTTTTAATACTTAAAAAATGAATATCTCTAACTTTCCTCTAAAATAATTCTAATAATTAAAAGAAAAAATTTTAAAAATATGAAATTTGTTTCTCTGGGTCCCCTAACATCAGAGAGATTTAAGAAAAAAATATGAAACTAATTATCATTTAAAATTTATTTTATATTTAATTAATACTCCAAAACTTAAAATAATTATAATAATTAATTAAAAATTCAAAAAATCACAAAAATTAGTCCAAGTGGTCCTCTAGTTTGTAGGAACCTCTAGTAATTTTCCTAAGGATAGAAATTTTACCTTAGTTAAGTTATTGAATTTTCTTTAAAACTCTTATTTTGTATTGACATAATTATATAAAATACATTAAAATTGGAAAAATCATATTTTCTCATTTGATGTCTTAATTGACCCATGAGTGAGGTTACATAAAAATTTCAAAGTCCTTTGAATTTGATTTAATGAATTATGAGGTGAATATGCTTAGGAGGCATAATGGTAATTAGGGAGCTTTAGCCTTACTTAATATTTAAGCTCAACCAAGGGTAAATAAGAAATATATAATTTGAATTGCCTCGTTAGATGATTGAAATATAGGAGATAAAGTGTAGAAACCTACTAATATTTTTTTTTGACATTTAAAAGGAAACCCTAATTACCTAAATCATTAAGATTTTGAAGTTAATTAAGGAAAATGGTGTTAGGGTTAGGGTGTCTAATATTGGAAGATTTTAATTCTTTAATTTAAACCCCGACCAATAATTTGATCAAATATCATTTAATCCCTATTAAATGGAATTTCAAACGAGATAATATAATTAATTCAAAATAATTAAAGAGAGGTAACAATGATAATAAAACAATAATTAAAACAATCTTAAACCTCAAAAGTTAATTAAGATAATTTTAAAACATTATAACTAAAAAAAATAATTTAAAACCTTTAAAAATAATTTTGAAATATTATAATTTACTTGAAGTAACTTAAATCATTGAAAACAATCTAAAACATTATAATTAATTTGAAATACTTTGAAATATTATAATTAATTTGAAACGTTATAAAATATCATATTAATTTAAAATATCATAATTAATTTGAAAATTTTATAATTAAGTTAAAAATTAAATCATTTTAAAACACCATTAATTCAACTTCAATTAAAATGGTTAAGTTTTTTAATGAACTGATTTTCCCCTAAAAGGCTCTTGCTCTTATAACCCTTAAATAAAACATCAAATCAATGTCACCTCATTCGAGGAATAATCAAAACATCTAAATTCACTGAGGGAGAGTCAAAAAACATCTAAACCTTAAGCAAATTTTTAATGATCAATTGAGCAACACAGTGAAATCTATTGGACTCAGAATAATTTCAGAAATATTGAAAAGATATTCAGGAGATATCTCGAGCACTTCCTCAATATGATGGGGTGTTTTAGAAGAATAATTGGATATCATTTCTCTTTGCCCAAGAAAATTATCCTTAGCACATCACAAGAACTCACTAGGATAGGATTAGGATTTGGTAGATAACCAAAACTTCACCCTAGCTTTTAATAAATGCTTCATAAACATATCAATGTCTTAACATGCATTTTGAGTTCCAGTTGGAAATGATGGGAAGACCCACCATGTACTGATTTAAATTTATTGCAATTTGTACCGCTTATTTATTAAATGTTTTACTTTTTTCCTACATATTATATTTGTGATAAATTGTCAAAATGAAAGAACCCAACATGTTTAAACAACTCAAAATTTAATCACAAACAAAATAAACTTGCAATTACAACTAAATTAAGACGTCTCATTAGATGATCGAAAATCCCTCGGAGGAGGTAACCTACGTGTTGCTAACGAGATTTTCCACGGTCTAGATGAAAGTATGGAACACATTATGTTGGGTTTGATAAATTCATCCGGACTAAGAGAATCCGATGAAAATAGTGGTGTCGAACAAGGGAACAGTAAGATCCTAATCGGTTCTGCTTAATCAACTTAAACATCTGTTTTAAATAAGACATTAAGCCACCTCAATTTTTTTCAATCTTCTATGACATGACACTTCTGTCATCCCCTGATTGACACTTCTTAAACTAAACCCTTTTCAACAACAAGGAGCTAGGAGCAAGCACGATGGGCAGCACGACCATCTTCAACAGCAAAACTGATCTACATCAACTTAATTATCCTTAGGACTAAATAACCAACTGTAGAATTTCGAGGTAGTTTGCCTAGCGCAACATAAATCCTCAACTTATCTTTAGCCATTTGTATAATCATATTATACAATTTAAGCCCTAACTTAATTTAGGATTTCGAAGTTGTCGTTCGTTACGACTTAAACCCTCCTAACTTCGAGGCTATTTGTATGGTTATATCATACAAGTGTAAGTCCTAATTAATTAAAATTGGAAAGATTGACATATTGGTTAATTCTCTCAAATTGGAGCCAAATCAAAGAATAGTTGGAAGATCACGAAAGTTTGCTTCGGATCCATGATATCCTATACTCCTCCTTTAGATTCTCAAAAATAGCTGGTCTAAAATTTGATACATTCCCTTTTGAATTTCCAAAAGTGCAATTGTTTGAATCATAAACTTTGCAATTCTTGAAAGTGAAACCACTGATCTTTATCGAGAGTTTTTTAAGTGACTTCAGCCATTTGAGTTGTAATTAACTATAGGGGCTTGCCCTTACAGGGAACTTTAAGAACCCAGGTAACATAAACCCTGTCTAATTTTCTTGTATTATGTAGGAGAATTTGTCGGTTTATAAAATTGAGTCGCAGAACTAGCAGATGTCATAACTTTTCTAGTTTATTTAATCGAGCATCGCTATTAAACAATGTGTCTATCCCTCGGTTTTGATGCATGGCTTAAGGCGTCACCCTCGGGAGTGATATTTTTTTAAATATTATTTTCAAAATCTACATAATATTTGCTAAATTAAATTTAAATTATGATCTAACTAAGGTTAGATTTTTTTCTAAATTAAAATTATTTTTCTACTAAATTAAATTTGAATTATTTTCTCTTAAATTAAATTAAATATAAAATTATTTGCCCAAATAAAAGAAACCCCATACACTAAATAAAAAAATTTATTTTTCCTAAATTGAACCCATATTTTAAAACCCGGAAGCGACGATTTCTGCGGCCGACAAGATCTTTCCTCTACTTATGTTGAAGATTATAAAATGTTTAGATTAATTTGCGCGTCTAACTATTTATAAGTTCAAGTTTTTATGGTTAATTATATCTTAAGCAATAGTGTTCATTCAGAATACTTTTGATTATGGTTATGATTTTGTCTTCAAAAAATTTATAAGTTAAAGATTTCACGATTGATGATTTAGAGTAACAAATGGGAAGCTCAAAAGGAGAACAGTTTTTTTACAAAATCCAAATGAGGTAAAAGTTGGAGATGTTGAAGATAATGAAAAAATCAGTGACTTTATTGATTTTGAGAGAGATTTATTTGAATGTTCTGTTGTGCAAAAATCGACGGGAAGAAAATAAAATTTGGAACGAGAAAAATTTACATCATAAAAGAACACATAGATTTACGTGGTTTGGTAAATTGCCTACGTCCACAGAGTTACAGAGCATTTTACTATTTGAGGAAATTTACTACGTCATCGATCGCCTCGATGATTACAAGAAAGCTTCTTTCTCTCCTTCCCTCTCACTCTATCTCTGTCTGAGACCACACAGCCAACGAAGAATCCAACAAAGCTACATGAGAGAAGAAAGAAATAAAGGGGATAAACTATTCTTAGCCTTTATTTTTCCTTTATCGTGAAAAGAGGAACATTCATATTGCCCAACAAATTAAAGCAACAAGCTTTAAGGACTGTTTGGGGCATCTTTTGATTATTTATTATCTGCTGATAAGCAGATTATTCAAATAATCTAATAATCTGCAGATTATCCAAATAAGCTGGTTTGCTGTTTTGGGGAGCTTATTCAGAATAGCTTATTGATAGCTGTTGCTGGATAAATGACATTCATGCCCCTGTTTGGTGAACCTGTTTGCAACATAACTAAATTGTTTCCTCCTTTAAAATGACTAGCACTCTTAAGCCTATCCCACATAAGCTTAAATTTGAATGTGGTCTAACTATTGTTTAAAACATTTTAGGTTTGGGTTAAATAAATCAGTTAGAATATAAGTTGGTTTAATTAATTCTAAGCTAACGAATCTTAGGTTTATGTTTTATCAATGACACTTAAGGAATTCAATATGGTTTATCTTAGCAAGCTCTGATTTGGTTTTGTAGTCTCCTTAGGTTTGATTGCATGAAGCCTAAAATTGATAGATGTGTACATGATTGAAGTTGCAATTATTATTTACTGTTCCAGCTATGGGTGAGAGTATAATTTTACACCTCTTGATTAGCTAAAATGATCAACAAGCAAAATAGTTGATGAGTTACCAATACCTATGTAGTTTAATTTAAAAAAAATTTGAAAGTTATTGCTGAGGTCCAACAATTAAATCTCGCCTACATCAAATTTATGCTGACACCCAACTTTTCATAAATAAAAGAATGTTGATGTTCTTCCTTTATAAAGAGGCAAATAATTACACACTTCAAATCGGGTGAATGGATTCCAAAATTGAGGGCTTTAGAAAAGGTTCTGAGTTAGAGCTGTTTGTGGTAGTCTTTTTCATGTCTACAGTCAGACAACTAGGCATCCTTTTTTCTGCAAACCTCACAAATTCCAGATCTGATTTCTTTTGAGGTGCTAACAGCTAATGTACAGAATCTGTAAATATAAAACTTAAAAGATGTAAATAAATAAAATGCAGGAACAATAAATTTGAATCCAACATTAAAGCTGATGCAATTATTACAAAATGATTGTTTATTTTCTTAATTAACATCAACTATTTAGAAAGAAATTTTTTATCCTTTGCTCAAGATTTTGCTCGGATCTGAAAGAAACCTGAAGTACAACACAAACAGAAATAAAAATGGACTTGTGTACATGCAGTGATTATTGTTCGTGAGCTTTTAGGAAAGTTCCTGGCAGTGAGCATGTAAAAAATGTGATTCTTACAGCTCAATTTTCAAGTGAAGCAGGAATCTGTTTTAGAGAATACAATCATAACTGGAAGCATAATATCATGCTCGGAAGGTGGATTAAACATATTTTTGATGTAGATGGAGATAGCTTACATTTTCAACAAAAAATTTCAGCCTAATTTGAACCTGTTAGAACTGAACCAAAGGAGGCAGTTCATATGATTAAGAAGAGATTTCATGACAAAAATTGCTGATGGCAAGCTTGGGAAGTGATTTCTATGCATGTGGAATTGATTCTCCGAGTGGAAACCATCTTTATTCTCTCAACCTAACTCTTCTCGAGAACGCACCCAAATCCCCTCATAAATTCCTTCTCCGCCAGCTCCAGCTCCAGCTCGTCGGTGGGTGTTGTCGAAGAGATTTGGCGAGAGGAGTGTGGTTCGTGAGGGTGAAGGAGCAAAACGAAACAGGGAGGGTGAGGGCAAGCGAGGGACTTCCTTACCTAACGTGAGAAGCAGAAGCCAGACGCGGGTTCTTCTCCGCTTCACCTCCTCTTAACAAAAATTAATTTCATACTCGGAGAAGAAAACAGGAGTAGAGCATTAGCATGTGATCTCTTCCAACGTCCCGCAGAAGCACCACATAAAGAAGGAAAAACAGAAAGAACAAAAACTGCTATATTCCGTAAGTCACACACACACACAAATCAAATTTATTCTGCTATGCATTTAATATTGGCGGGACCCAATATTACCAAGGGAAGCTTCTCTTCCACAAGGAGGCAGGAATAGTTCCTCCAAAAAACCGTGAAACGACTTCAGGCTCTACATTTAATAAATCTCCCACTTGGAGACTGGTATACATGCAACATCGTCTTCCTCAAAACTCATATCCTCCACCGGCGACGTTGACCTTTTTTCAAACGTGATATCCTCCACCTCTACAACTCAAGACCCCTATCTTCAAGCTAGAAGACCAATCACACAACATCAGTTTCTCAAGGACAACACCCTTTGTTAACATATCAGCAGGATTCTCACATCCACAAATTTTCTCAAGCAACAACTGTTTGTCATCCAACAATGACCTTATGAAGTGATACCTGATTTTGAATATGCTTAGTCATGGGCTGAAATGTTGGATTCCTAATAAGGAATATTGCACTCTGACTATCACTGTAGAAAATGCCCTTCTGATTATTCTTGCCCAATTCCTCGAAGAAGCTCTATAGCTTTATCATCTCCTTTGCGAGCATCGACATGCTGTATATCTCGAACACGTAGTAGACAACAAAGCTGTCTTCTGTAGATTATAGCCTCATGAAACTGCAGTGCCACCAAAAGTATAAATATAGCACGTAGTACTCCTTCTAGTATCAATATCTCCAGCTAGATCAACATCAACATAGCCCCATAAATCTGAATTCTTTCATGAGAAACACAAGCAAGTTTTTGAAGAGCCTCTTAGGTACCTTAAGATCCACTTCAATGCTTCCCAATGATCTTTTCCAGGATTACTCATGTATCTGCTAACAACTCCCACTGCATGGGCAATATCCGATCTGGTGCCAACCATAGCATACATAAGTGAACCAATAGCTGAAGCATAATGAACCTTACTCATCTGGTATTGTTCCTCCTCTAACTTGGGTGACTGATTCTTGCTGAATCTAAAGTGACTGCCCAAGGGTGTCTCAACTGGTTTGGCCTTATCAATATCGAATCTGTTAAGTACATTTTTCACATACTCAGCCTAAGAGAGTCTCAACGTGCCTCTAACTCTATCTCTGACAATTCTCATACCAAGGATTTGCTTTGCAGCTCTCAAATCCTTAATTGCAAAGTGTTTTGACATATGCTCATTCAGATTATTGATCTCATCAATACTAGCCCCTACAATAAGTATATCATCCACATACAGAATAGGATGATATAAGAATTGTCAAAATACCTGACATAGCAACAGTGATATGCCTGACATCTGCTGTACCCTGCACTGTGCATGAAATTATCAAATTTCTTGTACCACTGTCTAGGAGTTTGCTTCAGGCCATACAAGCTTTTCTTCAATTTGCAAACTGACTCTCCCTTTTCCTGTACCACGAACCCTTCAGGTTGGTGCATATAGATGTTTTCTTCAAGGTCCCTATGAAGAAAAGCTGTTTTTACATCTAACTGTTCAAGGAAGATATATTCAGTAGCCACCATATACAGTATCATTCTAATGGTTGTAAGCTTCACCACAGGAGAGAAAATTTCAGAATAATCAATATTGTGCTTTTGCTGAAAGCCTTTTACAACAAGTCTAGTCTTCTACCTCTCTCCGCTCTGCTCCCGAGGATGTTGGCATCTTTGTCGAACCTTATTAAATCTGTGTGTTGTTCTTCTGGATTTGTGTCGTTTCTGCCCTGAATTGCATAACATGTTCAACTTCACATTTTATTATAATATATATTATTTATGATAATACAAACTATTGATATCCATCCTAAACTATATATTAGGATAGTACTACAAACTATTGATATCTTAGTAAATATATAATATTTATGATAAACTACAAACTATAAATTTTACATAAAAAATTCATTAAAAATATTTTCAATCATTTTTTCATTTTATATTATTGTAAAAAATATTTTGTATTTATTATTGTAATATATTCTCATTATTTACAATATTTTCGTACTTATATTTCCTTTCATTACTTTCTATTATTGGTTCTCGTTCTTTCACTACTATGCTATTCAATTCAATTATTAAAATTTGATCCGGAATGGATGAAAGGAATGAAAAGTAAGCTGAATGATATATAATATTTATCCTAAAACAAATGATTTAAAATTTATTTTAACTTAAAAATTATTACGATTATTTAGAGGAAAATAATTTATTAAGATATCATGATAAATTTTATATAAAAAATGGTGTTTATTTTACTACATGCACGTGTGTCCTTTAATATACACAACATATAATTTTCATCAAAATAATAACATTATTAGACACCAAAATCGAATTAGTACACCATCTCAAGTATAATATTGCTAGAAAAGTTATTGAATTCTTTTAAGAGGTAGAGTCATGTATATAACTTGAGTACATATAACTTGTTAAAGACATTGTTCTTATAAAAGAGGAGGCACAAGAGAGAGATGCATATGAGGATTGAGAGAAAGTTTTAAGGATTTTACATTGAGTTTGATCTACGGGTAAGCCAAAAATAATATGGTCTTGACCAAAAGACCGTGATTCAGATGTTATGTGACAATTTAAAAAAAGGTATGGACTTACGAATTTGCTAGTAATGATGATAATCTATAATAGTTGTCCTTACTCGAGTGAAGTTAGATTCTATCCATGAGTCGAGATGAAATGCAACCACGTTGCTATTGCTTAGTCCATCAATTCTGACAAGTGGGTTCAGTTCATCAAATTTGTTTATGTTGCTAAAGTGCCAATAAAAAAATCTACGTATTAGATATATAATCATATTTATGTACACAAAAGTATAAATGTCAAATATTTAAATACATAAAAATTGGGTGGTCTATATATAAATGCCCCAATTTTTTAAAGGAAATTTACAAATTACATACAATGCATATCACTAAAGATAGCTCTACCAATTAATACACACATGCATGTAATCATTGCATGCATGCATATAATACGTAAATTAATAAGTAAATCTCACCCATTGAATCCACCGTGCTTCACAGTGAGCCACGTGGCCGCCCACCTCTCTTCGTCTCACTATATATGTATATATATATATCTTCTGCACTTCCTTCAATATGTATAACTCATAGAGCAAAAAAAAAAAAAAAAAAAAAAAAAAAAAATCATAGATGAAAGGGGTGGAGTCGCATCAAGTCATCGTTCTGAAGCTCAAAATACACTGTGCCTGCGAAGGCTACAGTCGGAAGATAAAGAAACATATTGAAAAATTTAAAGGTATTTAATTAGTTGCTAAAAGGACACCGAACACAAAAAAACGAGCTATTTGTGATGAGTTTTGATTTTGTTTTTTTTATTTTATTCTATTTATGTTTTATTTGAAATAAATATAATATATTTTATATGTTATAATATATTTAATTGTTCTCATTCAAAAACTATTTTATATGTTTTGTGAGTTTGTAAGAAAATTAATTTGTTTTTGCAAATTAAAAAAAATAAAGTATTAAAAATGCTACATCCTGTGGATCATAGCCGTTTTATGGACGTAGTTTCCGTCGAATCCGGAAATGATATTTTTTTCGTAAAATTGATCATAAAGAAGTGCTCGAATGTGTAGCATATTACCATAACTCAAAAGGTTTAAATTGAAGGAAAACCATGAGTCTATTTGGAATTAATTTATTTTTTACTGTATTCTTAATCATATATATATATATATATATATATATTATCTTTTAAATTTATATTTTATTTTTAATTTATTATTACTATTATTTGGATTTTAGGAGTGATTGTGGATAAAGAGAGAAACAGAGTGAGAGTTTCAGGGAATTTGGACCCGGAGATGCTTTGGACCCGGAGATGCTTTGGACCCGGAGATGCTTTGGACCCGGAGATGCTTCGGGATCATGTAATGAAAAAATTTCATGAGGTTGAGATTATTGGGACGGAAAGTCAACGGAACAAGGTGGCTGCTGCCGCTATCTCCAAGGAGCCAGACGGCTTTGATGTCATCGTCCATGAGTTGACCAAATTGCGGGTGAGATCTGTAATGAATTTTTTTTTATTATTTGCAATAAAGTAAGAGAGAAGAGAATATATTATGGAGAAGACTGAATTTGGTTAATAATTTATTATTATAATTATTATTGATATTATTTTAGCCTGGGGATTCAACTGTGGTGCTGAAGATAATTCCAGATGGTGAAGAGTGGATCAAGAAAGTATATAAGACTCTTCTTGAGATGAATGGTAATTAGTTTACTTTAGTTGATTAAAATAAAAAGCTAAATTGCTTTTACTTATCTACAAATTCAGAACATATAATTTTATCCGTAATATTTTCATAATTGCATATATTCCCCCAGGGGTAAACGGGATAGATATTCATTGCAAAAAAAAAATGGTGACCGTACAAGGGAGAGTCAACGCTGATACACTACAGTTGCATATGGAGAAGAAGTTCCAACGCAAAGTTCTGGATGTTTACGGTAGTAGCAGTAGCCATATTGAGATGAGTGGTAGCAGCAGCGAGATCAGTGATGAGGGAAGCAATGGTCATATTGAGATCAGTGATGAGAGAAGCAGTGGCCATATTGAGATCAGTGATTAGGGAAGCAGTGACAGTGGATGGGACTGATACTTGGTCGGGTTTCTCAGCACTTTGCAAAGAGATGCCCCAACAATTGCTTAATTATGTTATGCAGTGTCAAAAATTAAGAGAGTTCAGTAATACCCAGTATTATCTGCTGAAATTTGGGAGGTTATTTATGAAAAATGACAGAATAGAAGGTTTATTTGACAAAGAAATAAATATTTGATGATTGGGTGCAGGTTTCTCCATTTCATCTCTCTCTCTTTCTGATTTGTGGCAAATGAAAAAATAAATAAATTTTGGACTCTCTCTCATTTGTTTGACAAAGAACATATATATATATATATATATAAAAGGTGTATTGCAATTTGATTAGATTTGTAAAATTTTTACACTATAAATTGCAGCGATCGGCACGTGACCTCATTTTTGGTCAAATTCTCTCAAACTAACTTAAATGGTTGATTTGAACCCGTCTCGGGACGTGGGACTCGGGACTTGGGAATTGGGTTGGTGTGGAACGACTTGGGTTTAGTTTAAATCCAAATTAAAATTTGAAATTATCCCCAGTTCAAATTTAACTAAACCAACCCAATATAAAAAGGACCCAAATTAACATGAAAACAAGTTAAAATTTATTTTTTATTACTTCATATTATATTGCTTGTATATATAATATCTATGATAACATTTAAATAAATATATCATCTCATTATGTAATTTTTAAATACATTGTTGTGGATTTATTGTAATATAGAAGGAAATAAATATAATGAGGATTGTTAAAGTTATTAAAATTTATTTGTCATATAAAAATTATCTATTATTTTTTATTAGGAAAAAATGTCAATATATTTGGATGTATATATATATATATATATGGTCTAAATAGGAATTAAAATTATTTGATGCACTTCAAGATTAATGCGTTAAATATTATCATATATAGTAATCTATAATACATTCATAATTCTAATATTTATTTTTATAATTTAGTGTATATTGATTATATATATGGCATTTATTACTTTCTATTATTGCTTAAGCAAAAATATCTTTGATCAAGATGAATATTAAAATTAATTAATATGATTTGAGATGAAATTAGTTAAAACTGTATTATATCGTTTAGCAAAATCAACCATTTGAAATTCATTTAAAAAAAAAACAAATTAAGAAAAATATTTTGAGGGAAAATTTGTCATGATATTTTAACATATTCTATATCATATTAAGACAAATTTTATTATGATTAAGTTCTTTATTTAACTTTTTTCAATAAAATTTAATTTTTAGATAATACCTTAATTAGTAGACATTTAGTAGTATATTTAAAGGAACTTTTCTCAATGTTCATGCAATCATAAGAAATTATTTAGGGGGATATCCACCCAATTCATATGTATTTACATACCTAACTCCTAAATTTTACTTTGTATACTTATTCCGCTCAAATATTTCGTATCATCTGCACATACACATGATTCGTATGTGATACGAAACCAACAAATTTTCATCATCCGGCATGAATCTCGAGACATGACACGAATCTCGAAGCGATATTTTAAGCATGAAACATTCAAGTCATGATAAAAAATCATCCAAAGCACTGATTTCAGCAAACTTATAATCAAACTGACATGCTTGATGAGAAGAACCTAATGATATAAAAACTAGTCTGATCCGAGTCAAATCAAGCCCAGATCAAGTCATTATACCATTCTTAGAAGATTTTCAGACACATTTGAAGGGTCAAAAATGCCGACACTAGCAAGCCTATACTCGAATCGAGCATCTTGACAAGACGAACCCAACGAGCCTAAGATCACTCAATTCCAACATCGTTAAGCCCATCAAATGCCCCGTAAATGTTGTATGATCGAGGGAAGCCATCTTGACCGTCCGATCAAAATGGTTGCATTAATTACACCCAAAACACTATAAATAAACTCCTAACTCTCACATGGTAAGGGGGGAGCCTAAAGAGAGCCTAAGGCCTTGAGGAGAAGTTGCAGCTCGGGATCGTCGTCAACTGTCGGCGACCACTGCCGACCACCACCGACCTCCATCGTCGACCACTGCCGACCGTCGTCGATTAGTGCCCACCCTCGGTGACCATCACTGACCTCCGTCATCGAACAACTTCTGCCGTCATCGATCACCACCTACCAAACACCTATAGCCGACGCTGTAATTTGAAAAATATTGTTACCCTTTCTCGTCTCTCGGACAAGAGATTTTTGTAATCATCAACTAATAGTGAATTTCAGCAACTGGGCCAGACCCCGTGGTTTTCTCCCATACAGGTTTTTCACGTAAAAACTTTTAGAGTCATCACCGCTTATTTCTCTTTCATCTTAGTGTGTGTTGAATTTTCGTACAACGCTAAGACGATAATCTGTTACTCTACCACTGTGAATTTTCCAGCAAGCATCAGTTTTGAGCCGTCTGTGGGAAAAGAAGCACTGTTCGATGTTGTCTTCAACTCTTAGACGCTAATCCCCTAATTCATTTCCAAATGATGTATATCATTCAACTTGTGAAGAAATCTTCTTTGCATCTTAAAGAACATCCCTAAAGCATTCTTAGATGTGGGGGGTAACCTTCATTGTAGTCTCAAAAGGTCGTTCACGTTAACTTTCTGGGCATGACTGTGGTAGGGTGGTCATCCCATATTTCATTCATATTACAAGGCTACATGAATCGCTTCTGGATTTGGGGGCAATCTTCACTGCAAATGAGGCTTTCTCTGCACCCCCTCATTTTACGAGAGTTCCTCTTCAACTAGATCAGAAAGCTGATCTCTTCAAGGCTCGATATATGAGCACCCCTGCTGGGAGGGCAAATGATTCAAAAGTAGCAACTAAAAAGTTATCAAACATTTTTCTTGAGTATGAGTGCAACCATATTTTCAAGAAAACATACGGTCTGTCGCGATCTACGCCCTAGTTTTGAGAAAAACAAAGCTTCTCTGACAGACATAATTAATCCTAAGGGGACTCGATTTGACCTTTTCCATTATAGGCCACTGTCGTCAAGCAAAAGCTTCAACATACAGCCTCAAATAGGTCAAAATTCCTTGATGGATTCCCTTCGACCTCTTCCATTACAGGCGACAGTTGTCAAGCAAAAGCTTAGACATACAACCTCGGATAGGTCGAAACTCCTTGGAGGATTCCCTTCGACCTTTTCCATTCATCATGCTTGTTGTCGAGCAAAAGCTTCGACATACGACCTCGGATAGTTCGAAAATCCTTGGTGGATTCCTTCGACCTCTTCCATTACATGCTACTCGTTGTCGAGTAAAAGCTTTGACATACAGCCTCAAATAGATCAAAAATCCTTAGTGGATTTCCTTCGGCCTCTTTCATTACAGGCTACCGTCGTCAAGCAAAAGCTTCGACATACAGCCTCAGTAGGTCAAAAATCCTTGTTAGATTTCCTACAACATCTTCCATACAAGTTATGGTCGTCGAACAAAAGCTTCGACCAACAACCTAGGATAGGTTAATCAACCTCGAGTGGATTTCATATGACTTTGTTACGAGTTAATGTCGTTGAGCATCTCCGGTTATACAACTCGAAATTGTTCTTACATTCTTAATGGATTATCCTTTCAACTATGCCCGTCGGTTAAGCCCAAAAGGCAAGACTCGACGGGAAGAAAGGGTACCACGAAAGTCGAGCCTAAGAGGCAAGACTCGACGGAAAGATGCTTGTACTCACGAAACTCGAGACGAAGAGGCAAGACTTAATGAGAAGCTATCATGCCCCTAGAAGATGAGCCCAAGAGGCAAGTCTCGATGGGAAGCTAGTAGTGAACAGAGTTCTAACTAGAAAGACTCCATGAAAGAAAGTGGTTGACAGGGTCTTCACTCAAAGACTCAGAAGGCTACAAGCCTCAGAAGACACAGGTACATCAAAGACCTCAATGGGCTACAAGCCTCGAAGGCACATGTACACTCGAAGACCTCGAGAAGGCTACAAACCTCGGAAAGGCACATGTATACTCAAAACCTCATAAGGCAACAAGCTTGAAAAGACACAGGTACTTTAAAGACCTTAGAAGGTTACAAGCCTCAGACGACACAATTACATAAAAATCCTCAGAAGACTACGAGCCTCAAGAGGTATCGGTTTCTTTCAAGCTCCTATAAGGCGTAAGTCCTAGAGGGAATAATCTCGGAAGACAAGAGCCTCGAAAGGTACACAATTCATCATTTATTTAAGTGTGTTAACTTCAATTGCAGAATTTTGCAAACCACAACAACTGCCGAAGAAGCAAATAAGTACATTATCATCATCTACCAATACCACATCAGATGATTAAAAATATTATAAAGAACAACATAAACTTGTGCAAGGGCTGCAACAAATCAGTTTATCTTCAATTACGATAGGCATCGCCTCCAAAAACTCTAGCGCTTCTGATGATCGTTAGGGGTTCTCTAAATAGCGCCACCACACAAGTATGAAAATTCCCCCTCATGGCACGGTAAGAAAGTTTCAACATTTGTTCAACACCTTCAGAACGTGCAAGAGCGGCACAGGAATCTCCTTCAGAATATGCGACATCAAGTACACAATCCGCGACACCCTGTCGCGACTCTTCGTTGCAACGCGTCGCTACAACGCCCCGCCGTGATGATCCGTTACTATACCGCCACAAATTTTCCAGCACGCATCAGTTTGGTTAAGATGATAATACATTACTCTACTGTCGTAAATTTTCCAGCACGCATCAATATGTAATAACCTTTCACTCATATGATAAACACAGCTTCAGCTCATTAATGATGGCCTATCAAATTAACTGTCATGCAAGCATGCACACATGCACACATATATGCATGCATGTTAGAATGTGAAAATTTGTAAATCTCACCCGCTCAATCTACTGCTCTTAACAATGCGCCACGCGACATCTTCCTCTTCTGCCTCACTTATATATTTGTATATTCTTCCCCCACTTTTTTCTACGTTTAGAACTCGCACAGCAAACGATATTATATATGGGAGACGTAAGTGAGCATGATAATAGAATTTTACTATTATTTATTTATTACTTTGTTGATTTTATTTTAGTTTGCGGCTTCAACAGCGGTGCTGAAGGTTACTATGGACTGCTACGGCTGTGCTCAGCGAATCAAGCAAGCACTTCGACAATGTAAAGGTAATTATTTTATTTTTTTCTTAGTTTTATTTGAAAATTTTAATTACAAAATCTATTTTTCACAGTAAATATCACACGTAAATTATCTAAATCCCTAGTCATTTACATATATACCACCCAATATATTATTATTTATTTTACATATGAGTGTGGTATGCATGTAAATTTAATATTATCCCTGATGTTTCTGTAATTGCATTTATGCCCAGGGGTTTACCAGGTAAGTGTGGATGCCGAAGAGGAATTGGTGGCTGTTACAGGAACAATGAACGTTGATTCACTGCCGGCGTATCTCAAGCGTAGCACCAACTTAACGTTGAGATTGTTGAGGTTAGATGAGAAGGAAGATGGTGAGGAGAAGAACGAGAAGAAGGGCGGTGGCTGAGGGAAGAATGAGATGGTGGTGGTGGCGGCGGCGGCCCCAGGGTAGCTGGTGATGGAGGAGAAGAATAAGACGAGCTAGCATGCACGGTTATGTTATGCCTGCGGAGCATATGCATTAAGGGTTAAGTGGTGGCCAAGTTTGTTATTACTAATGAAATTATTTCTCAACTTATATAGGTGTATGGACTTGATATTAAAGTATTGGACAATTTAGAAGATTAAGGTGTGTTCTTAGGCTCAAGCAAAGTTCGTTGAACGATGAAGTTAGCATAAGCATGGGATTATTAATTGCTCTCAACTTATTCCACTTGAGCTTCTTTAGATCAGAAGGTTTACTTGTGCACACGAAAATAAACTTTGCTTGTCATTTTAATATTGCGCAAATAAGTGAATAACTATGTATGTGATCATATATATATATATATATATATATATATATATTTAGAGAGAGAGAGAGAGAGAGAGAGAGAGAGAGAGAGAGAGAGAGAGTCTGTAAAATTGAATTTGTGACATTAAATTTGGTTTAAATGAAATGTTTGTGATATTCATGACAAAATATTCAGAAGTCTTGTAGCGTTTGAAGACATTTCAATTAAAAATGGGAGCAATTTGACAAACTTAACTCCATCTTACATGTAAACAAAGGTTGCACTAAATATATAGGAAAACTTTTGCCTTCTTGGATAGATGTGGCCTTTTGATGTTGTCAAGGCAATCTTACTATGAAATTCTAGGGAGACACTTTAAAATGATAAGTATGTGTGATTTGGAGTGATTGGGGGTATTTGTAAAGGATTTGATAGGCTGCTTAGGCGAGAAATATTGGCTACATCACATATTAGTAAAATTGATAAACATTTTTTAATTTTGTTCCAATACATACAAAAATTAAATATATAGTGATTTTGCCTACTCTAAAATATAAAGTCGGCTCTACCCCTGATTGCTTGAGTGAATAAATGTTAAAAATAAGGCTTAGATGTTAAAAAAATAAATACATAGAATTCAAAGGCCCTTTAAAATTTTACTCTAGATTTTTAAACATGTGGGTTTTTGATTAATCTTCATATATTTATTTTGATTTTAGGAGGGGAGGGAATAATGATCGACAAGAAGAGCAACAAATTGTGAGTTTTGTGAAAAGTAGATTTAAAAAATCTTTAGGATTGGGTGATACCAAAAGCTCGCAAAGAAATAGTGGCCGTCTTTTATGCTTCTATTTCAATATATTTAAGCTATTTATAGCACCCCTATTAGTAATGGTACTACATGCCTTTGAAAAAATATGAATATTTATTCTCATAAAGATATTTGTTCCTTGATTTATGAAAGTTTAATTTGTGTGGATTGATTTAAGTTAATTTGATTTAAGGGTTGTTTCATTAAATTTGATCTTGAAATAATCAAGCACGACGTAGAAAGTAATATATTATCTCGAGAGATAAAAATATCACTTTATATTATGATCAATTATTTAAATAAAGGAAATTTGAGCATTTGCATGAGATGGATTTTAACCAAGAGATCTTTCCTCTACTTATGTTGAAGTTTGTAAAAGGTTTAAATTAATCTGGGCGTCTAACCTTCTATAAGTGCAAATTCTTATAGTTAATTATATCTTGAACAATAGCATTACTTCAAAAAACTCTTGATTATGGTTATAATTTTGTCTTCAAAAAAATTATAAGTTAAAGTTTCCATGATTGATGATTTGGAGCATTAGATGGGAAGCTCAAAAGAAGAACAATTTATTGACAAAATTCAAATGAGATAAAAGTAGGAGATGTTGAAGATACTCAAAAACTCGGTGACATATCAACTATCTTATTGAGGTCATTCGACTTTATTGATTTTGAGAGAGATTTATTTGAATGTTAAACTTCACATTTTATTAGAATATTAAGACTTATATCACATGATATATTTTTGTGTGAAAACCTAAGTGGTGAAGATTTATGTTATCAAAAGAGAGAGAAATGTTGTAAACAAGGAACGTATGTTCAACTATGCAAAGGATCAAACAAGCCTAATATGACTGGACTTACAACCTTACCTTGAAATTACTGTCAGATAAACTCACATAATCGTAACAGAACCATGTATGGCCGGTCACATGAAGTGCAGAATATGACAAACTATAATTTATTATGAATAGTAGGTCTTACAACTTAATTATAAAAATCAAGATGTCAAGTATGAATGCGGTATAAAAATATCTTAAGCTAATGCAAATTTATTTTTGGCTTGGCGACAAAAGAATGATAGAAGATGGATGATAATGTTAATTGAGTGCTAATGATTATGTGATAGTTATCATCTGATGTGCTTCACGATAGTGGTCACATGATGATGTTTAAGCTATAATAATTAAGCAATGATGGGCGGTGATAGTATTTGAATGAAGATAGATAATGACAATCATCAATAGGACCATCAATGTTGATTAGATGTTTTTTAATATAAACAACATATATTATTCATCAAAATAATAATATTATTAGACAGCAAAATGAAATTATAATATTGCTAGAAAAGCAAGATGTAAGATTCTTAGGTATTTTCATATCTAAAATGTATAATCCAATTTTCACAAGGTATTTCACATCTAAAATTTAAAATAATAATATTTTGTATATGATATGAAAAATTTTAGTGATATAATTAAAAAAATAAAGTTATTGAATCTTTTTAGGAAGTAGAGTCCTGTATATATCTTGAGTGCATATAACTTGTTAGAGACCTTGTTCATATAGAAGAGGAAGCACAAGAGAGAGATGCATATAAGGTTTGAGAGAAGGTCTTAGGGATTTTATATTGAGTTTGATACACGATTAAGCCGAAAGTAATGGGGTATTGACCAGAAGACCGTGATGCAGATGTTAGGTGACAATTTTAAAAAAAGCATGGACCTACGAATTTGCTAGTAATGATGATCATCTGTAGTAGTTGTCCCTTCTCATGTAGGCTAGGTTACCTCCACGGATGAGATGAAATGCAACCACTTTGTCATGTTGGTTTAGTCCATCAACTCCGACAAGTGGGTTCATTTCAGCGTTTTAGTTTCCGTTGTTAGAATGCCAATAAAAAATCCTATATATTAGATATATAACCATGTTTATGTACACAAAAGTAAAACTGTCAAATATGTAAATACATGAAAATTGGTGGTCTATATATAAATACCACAATTTCTTAAAGAAAAAATTACAAATTACACACGCATACCACTAAAGCCTTACCAATTACTACACACATGCATGTAACCATTGCATGACATGCATGTAACCATTGCATGACATGCATGCACATAATACATAAATTAATAAGTAAAACTCACCCAATGAATCCACTGCTATTCACAGTGAGCCGCGTGGCCACCCACCTCTCTTGGTGTCACTATATATATGTTATCTTCTCCCTTCCTTCAGTATATAGAACTCGCAGAGCAAAAAAAATAAGAGATGACGTCACGTCAAGTCGTCATCCTGAAGGTCAAAACTAATTGTGCTTGTGAAGGTTGCGGTCGGAAGATAAAGAAACATATTAAAAAATGTTCAGGTATTTAATTAGTTGTTAAAATGACAATAAACACAAAAAAAAGGATGAATTTTGACTTTGTTTTTTATTTTATTCTATCCATGTTTTATTTGAAATAAATATAATATAGTTTATATGCTATAATATATTTAATTGTTCTCATTCAAAAACTATTTTATATGTTTTGTGAGTTTTGTAAGAAAATTAATTTGTTTTTTAAAATTAAAAAAATAAAAGTATTAAAAATGCTAAATCCGATGGATCACAGTTCTTTTATGGACGTAGTTTGTGTCGAATCTGAAAGTACTAATTTTTTCGTAAAATTGGTCACAAAAAAGTGCTCAAATGTGTATCATATTACCATAACTAAAAAGGTTTAAATTGAAGGAAAACCACGAGTTTATTTGGGATTAATTTATTTTTTAATATATATATATATATATATATATATATATATATATATATATATATATATATATATATATATATATTGCATGTTATCTTTTAAATTTAAATTTTATTTTTAATTTATTTTTATTATTATTTGGATTTTAGGAGTGCTGGGAGTGATTGTGGATCAAGAGAGCAATAGAGTGAGAGTTTTAGGGAATTTGGACTCGGAGATGCTTTGAGATCATGTAATAAAAAAATTTCAAAAGGTTGAGATTATTGGGACGGAGAATCCACGGAACAAGGTGGCCGCCAAGAAGCCACCTAAAAAAATTTCTTCTAAGTGATCATGTTCGTCGCTTTCTGCTTCTTCTCACTCAAGTATTAGACCAATAGCTCTCCTAGGTCTTACTCTCTGTAAGTTTTGCTTAGGAGGCTCTTGCCTATGAGTCATTGATCCTGACGATCTAGTATGTGTTATAGCTCATTTTGGGAATGGATTTCGAGGCCTCTCTCGAATCTTACAAGGCCATCAAAATTTACTTCTTTGCTCGTGAACTTGTTGCATCACAAACTCCAACTTTCTCTCCATATTGTTTCTCTGATTGTTGACAAAAGAAAAAGTAAATAATTTTTTTTGGGTTTTAAGTAAATCTAATATGGGGGTGTTAAACATTTTAACATTTGGTTGGTTGGAAATGAAATATAATATAAAATCTTGAAATTTATCATGTATAAAATTTATAAATGCTGTATACAGCTCAAATCAATCCAAATAATTTAGTTAACAAAGATTAAGATTTAATTTACCAAAAGTTGAATCTAAGCCAAGCAAAACTAAACATCCCTAAAATTATAACCTAAGCAAGTATGCATACACATATGCATGTATACATACATTGTGGGGCCACATGCATGTGTTATATATAAACGACCACGCAGGCGCGCACATACACATACATTCTATATATACATAAAGAGTTTATTCCCTCTAAGCCAAATATGACCCATGCTCAAACCTCAATACATATCATCCAAAGGGCATAGACCGAGTAACACAAACTCTCATGACCCAATTGAGCTCAACCCACCTCTTTCCACAGTAGGGCTCAATCCCTTCCTTTGGCCAACTCAACCAATTATGGCAGCTTCATAGAACCTGTACCAGTCCAGCAAACTAAGCTCAATTGACATAAATAGTTTAAATAATCCCCTTTCTTCCTCCCACCTCCTTTACCTCAACCCGAGCCGCCCTAGCCTCCTTGAGCTCAATCAAAAGCCCCTAAACTCTGGTCGAAAGAAATTTCCTCGTTAGCCCACTTCTCTATTTACTCATATCCCATCACCTTCAAGGGCATGCACAAATGCATCAGAGTGGCTCATGACCATTGAATTAACCTCCCCATAGCATTAGAGTTGCCAATTGGCCACCCCCTTGACACCATGACCATTTAAGGAGGTGAGGGAATTCAAATTTCTCTCAAACAGATCCTTCTCACTTAATTAAATCCTTCCTCACATTCTAGAGCTTATGGCAAACTCCCTACACCTTTCTGGCTATTGTCTTGTGCTCTGGCGATCTCCCATAACCAACTTCGGTAAGAATTTGGGTGGTGCTGGTCTCCAGAGCCAAAAAGCCCTCCTTAATTCTTGCTTTCTGAAAGTGATATGTATTTAAGGTAATCTCTTTCTCCCTCCCTCTTCCTTTTAAACTTGAAAGTTAGAAGTCCAAAACCAAGATAAATTTTGACATTATGACAAATTTTTATTTACATTTTCTGAAAAAAAATGACAGTGTAATATTGAGAATGGCCCTGAAATCCTTCTGTTAACCGGATAAGAGAAAATTTATAATGGAAATATTTTATTTCTCAAATGATGAAGAATAAATTTTTTCATAAGACATCACATTTGTACATCAAACATCTAAATTTAAATTTTTATCTATTGATATCATCTTATTTATACATAAAGAATATATTTTATTTGAAAAAAAAAAACTAAGGAAAATAATAATATTTTAAATCTTGCACCGATTCTGAACATTTTATGGTCGTGTGATTATGGTTGTCAAAATGACTCTTTGTTCGCGAGTAGCTCGTGTTCGGTTGGCTAAGCAAATGACTCGAATACAAGCAATGATATTTTTTAACGAGCTCGTTTATACCCCGAGTGATGTAGTAATGCAAAACCAAGAAGTCATATTATTTAAATCATAAGAAAAAATATTGTAAAGTAATGAGAGAGAACACAAAATAAAGAATACAAGAATTATGTAAAAGGCAAGGATCAATAAGGAAAAGGGCAGCACAAGGGAAGGCCAATAACGATATGGACGACAATTTCTCAAATTGTTCTTGATAAAAACAAAATAAAAAATGTTTCATTTATTTGAATTATTTAATAGAGCATAACAGTCTAATATAAAAAAAGTTATATGATTAATCACAAACCTGAAGATATATCAATGATATTACATTGTAATTATTTATTTAATTTTAGGTGATAGTATTCTCAAATATATTGATCTCCTCTAAAATCACATCTATTTCTACCACTATTCATGCGTCGATAATAAGCAGATGTTGGAGCAGGCTACTTAATCTCCCATGTGCCCCCACATGTTCCTTCCCAATTTTTGATAAAAGAAATTTTACTATTAAGAAAATAAGAGTTGCGTGCTATGGATGGAAATGTTCCTTTTTCTTTTTTTAATAATGGTGTATGTATGGAAATGAGCATTTTTTTAATAAATGCTGATAGAGACTTATTTTAATTGAATTAAGATAAGATTAAATTAATTTTATTTGAAAATAAGGAGTGATTAAATCCTTCTATTAATGAATCTACAAGTTGTTTGATAGTTATTAATGTTAACATGATTATTAGAAATAAATCAATGATATTAATTGTCTTGATATGGATCAATGACATTAATTGCGTTGATATGGTGTAATTAACTTCGATTCCATATGTTGATGTCTAAGCTTAATTTTTGCTCACATTTTGCTTCCTTTCCTATTCTAAATGTTAGAATACTTGTATAAATATCATTCTTTTTTGTACAATGAAAGCAAGCACCAAAAAATTTAAAACCCTTTTCCAGTATATGCTGGTGTGACTAATGTGTGAATAAATTCACCTTGGTAGCGTAATTTGAGCTTGCTCGAGCTCCCAAAAGAATAAAAGAATAGGAAAATTAGAAACAAGAAAAAATTTATTTGTTCATTGCATATCAATCAATTAGGCTACATCATTTCGAGTTTATAAAAGTGTTAGATTAGGTTCTGATTAGTTTAGAATTGAGCTCTATTAATCTTCTATGAGGACTATTTCGACTCCAATTTAAAGAGTTTGTGGTCTATTTTGATACTTTTATAAATTCAAAGACTAAAACATCTCTATATAAATAATCGAGGAAAATTTTGGCACTTTATTCCTTTTCATAATAACGTAAGCTACAAGTAAAAATAAAAGTTTAGGTGTTAGATATGAAAAAAAACTAATAATAACACCAAAGTTTTTACATGGAAAACCTGAAAAAAAAAAATCTACAAGACCTGACTCAGCTGAAGAGTTCCACTATAGAAGATGGTTACAATTACAACCACTTATCTTCCAAGCGGGAAACGGTTACTAGGTTTCCCAATTTACAATGTGGATATGCTAGTGAATTTGTTGCTGGGAGCAGACGACGATCAATAGCGATTAGCGGCGTCCAGTCGGTGGTGGTCTACGGTGGTTGACGATGATCGACGGCAGTCGGTGGTGGTCTTCGGAGATTCACGGTGATCGACGACGATAGATAGTGGTCGACGGAGGTCAGTGATAGTCGATAACGGCCAAAGATGGTCGACAAATGACAGTGGTGATCTTCAAAGTGGAGGTTATGTGTTCAAGTGAAGAGAAATTATTAGGTGCTGCTAGAGGACGGTCTGAATGAGCCGTTGTGGATCGTGGGGGCATTTGGATCGTTATTTTTCTATTAGTTAAAGTATCAACCATATATTTTTATAATTTTTGGCTCATTATTTTCATATTTATGTGTGCGTGTTTATGTGTATGCATGTATGTATAGGTATATAGGTAGGTATGTATGTCGGTAAGTATGTATGTATTTTAACATCACATTAAAATAATATTATTAATAATTTTTTTAAAATAAAAAATATATATTTTTTGCATAAATTTATAACGCCAAATGATTATTAATACTAATAGAAAAACTTTCTTTATTATATATTTAAATATTCCTAAGACTTAATCGTAGAATTCATTAGACAGTTAAGATTCTGCAATAAGTTGTGAATGCATTGATGACAGATGAAATAAATTATTTATAATAATGAATGGTATAAAAAAATCATTGATGACAGATGAAATAAATTATTTATCGCTTTGGCGTGCTGATCTCCCCAACCGAGTTTCTCCAGGGCGATCGTCGTCGCCCGGGCGCGGTGATCTCTTTCCCCTGTTTTCCTTTCTGTTTATTTTGTTTTTTGGTACGTGATGGAGCGAAACTACGCCAACGCCGTCACGGGGGCTCTATGCCGAGCCTCTAAGACACACTCTTGCTATTTCCCCCAATCTTTTCATGAAGCACAGGAACTTGGTGGTGGTGACTATAGTTTCATCAAGAAGCTTGGTAGGAAAAACGGTAAACCAGCTATTTATCTCTCGGAAGAAGAGACTAATATTCTAGCTTCATCGTGCCGTTTTGTGTTTATCGGTAAATTTCTTTATGGCCACCCAAAGTTAGACATCATTCGAAAGGAGTTTGATTCTCTGAAACTAACTAGGTGCTGGAAAGTTGGATACGTCGATGGTAGGCATATCCTCATAGATCTCACCAATGATGTTGATTATACAAATGTTTTCGCTAGGAAAGTGCTAAAGATAGACAATAGATATATGCGGATACTGAAATGGAGCGTTGATTTTAATCCCAAAGCTGAATCTCCTGTTATTCCCGTCCGGATTAAATTTTCAGAATATAAGTATCATCTCTTTAATCATGAAATATTATATTCACTTGCAAAAGGTTTTGGTACACCTCTTAGAGTTGATAATCCTACGATTGACCGTACGAAACCCTACGATGCACGTTTTTTGGTAGAAAGAGACATCACCCGACCCTATCCGGACGAAGTTTGGATAGGTTCCTCACACGTGGAGTGCGGCAACGAGTTGTTATGGGTTCCCACCCACCTTATTGTTCTCATTGCGCCATGTTTGGCCACTCTCTCTCGATTTATTACTGGACTTCACCCCCACCTTAAACCAAAAGTTATACCCAGAATCCTCCAACCATCTTCCCCAAAACCACGATCTCGATGAACCCCCATTACTTTACAAAATCCTGAAGCACCTCACATTCTCCCCAACAACCTTGTCACCCCCCATCCATCTAATCTTCCCCTATCAACCCCTACTATCCCCACTCTTACAACCTTTGATAGACCCCCCACCACCTCCCCTATAAACCATGCCCCATCTAATCCTTTACCCTCTGTGGAGGAAGAATGCAATTCTACCTCTAACAATCTAATTTTTGTGGATGATGACCAGAACATTCAAGTACTTTTACCTATAACAATCCCACCTGACCCTCCCTTACCCAGTGGTCAGGAAACTTTTCAACACATCTTGTTTTACCCAATCTAGAGCTACCCACTGGATATGATAACCTAACTATGTACGCCTACCTCAATCATCGTAACTAATATTCCTAACACGGACTACGATCCGGTTAGAACGACCCAGATTATGTTTGCCTCCTCCTATTATTTCTTTTGACACTGCTCGAAAAGAATGTCGGTCTTGACTCCTGCGAACCTTCCTCCCCTATCACCGGAAGCCTCTAATATCGTAGTGACCGAATGGCTCATTCAAAAGGCTACCGGGAAAAAGGAAGAAAATTCCATGATACTACACAAAATCTAGGAGACCCACTTGAGACCGAGCATAGTCGAAGGTGAACAATTACCCCCTCCTCTAGGACTACTAGAAGAGGAGGTAAACATCATGTTTAACACTATGATTTGGAACATTAGGGGAGTGGCTGACCCTAACTCCCATAATCGTCTTAAACATCTATGTAGGGTCCATCATCTTAATATTTTTGCTATTCTGGAGCCTTTGGTTACTACCCATAAAGATAAAATATTATCCTTTTTCACTCATTATGATTATTTCATCAATACTACCAACAAGATTTGGATTTTTTGGAAAAAGCATATACATCTTCAAATTATTGAAGATGATAGACAATATGTACTTACTTATTTCACTTATGGTTCTTATAATAGTTGGATTACTTTTGTTTATGCTAGCCCCCTTCTCACTGACAAATATTTGTTGTGGAACAAATTAATTATCATGGGTTCCACTATTCATGATAATTGGTGTGTGGGAGGTGATTTTAATATGATTATGTCTCCTGTTGAAAGAAGAGGTGGTGCTAGAGTGGATACTAATCTTATTCAGCGCTTCTGTGATGACATTGCCAATGCTGGCCTCTATGATCTTGGCTTTACGGGTAATCGTTTTACTTGGAGAAGAGGTTTCTTATTTCAAAGGCTGGATAGATTCTTTGGTAATGCAAATTTTCTAAATTACTATAACATTAACAGGGTGCAGCACTTGAGCCACGTTTCCTCTGATCACAATCCTATATTACTGACTTTAGCCTTTCACTCTAAACCTACTATTACCCATTTTAAATTCCTCAACATATGGACCTCTCACACCACCTTTTCTGACCTTATTAAAGATTTGTGGATGCCTATTAGATGTGGCAATCCTTGGTACATCCTCTGGCAACTTCATAAACGGGTCACTGCTGGGCTAAAACGTTGGAATGCTGAGGTGTATGGTAATATTCATGCTAGGGTTGCCAAGTCTCAACAATTAGTTGATTCCCTTGAGGCCAATGAAAGCACTACTCCTGACTTATTTCATGCTCTCTCCCAAGCCCACATGACTCTTCTTTCTGACATCTCTCTGGAGGAAGAGTTGATGAAACAGAAGGCTCATGTTACTCATTTCATTAATGGTGATAGAAACACTAAATATTTTCATGCTACTGTTAAAAACAGGCTTAATCACAACACCATCTTAAAGATCATTACTGAGGATGGAACTGCATTAACTCACAATGAGGAGATTGGTTTAAATGCTTCCCAATATTACTCTAACTTCTTCTCTAATCACTGCGGAGTTTCACCTATAAATGATAACCTCTTTACATCTGAGAAGCACCTTGTCACTGCACTGCATCTCTCTGGCATCCCAGATGGGGAGGAAATCTTTAATGCCCTAAAAGATATCAACCCTAACAAAGCACCTAGCCCTGATGGCTTCTCTGCTGCTTTCTATGTTAACTGCTGGGACACTATTAAAAATGAAGTTGTTTTGGCTATCCAAAGTTTTTTCAAGGGAGATGATCTCTATAAGTATTTCTCTGCTGCTCTTATTGTGCTTATTCCTAAGGGGCCAAACAAATCCCATTGGTCTGACTTCAGACCCATCTCTCTCACCTCTGTCATTTCTAAAATCATTAGTAAAATTCTGGTGGCTAGAATTCAACCTCATTTACACAGAATTATTAGACATTATCAATCTGCTTTTGTCAAAGGCAGAGATATCACTGATAATATATTATTAGCCCAGGAAATGATTGAGGATTTAGATAAGGAATGCAGAGGTGGGAACCTTGTGATGAAACTGGATATAAAAAAAGCTTTTGATACAATACACTGGGATTTCATTATGAATATCCTCGAAAGCTAGGGGTTTTCATTCCGAGTTTACGTAACTTCGATTAAAAGGTGGCTCTCAAATAATCACTATAGTGTGCTAGTTAATGGTTCCTCTTATGGTTTTTTTTATGCACAAAGGGGGATAAAGCAAGGTGATCCTCTTTCCCCTATCATTTTCATTTTGGTTTTTGACTACTTATCTAGGATGTTGGAAAATTATCAGGCTCACCACTCACATATGAGATATACACACAGAGCTCACTGCACGGTTTCACATCTTGCCTATGCTGATGATATAATTGTGTTTTCTAATGCCTCTAGGACTGCTATTAAGAAACTTATGCATGCTTTGGCTCAATTTAAAGCTGTTTCTGGTCTTACTTTCAACAAAGATAAGTGTCATATTTATTTCAGCAAACATCTATCCCACACACACACTATTTGGGCCACTAATTACACCAATTTCAAAACTGCTCAGTTACCTCTCAAATACCTTGGAGTTAATCTATTAAGAGGTAAATGTAAACAAATCCAAATGGATGACATTATTGAAAAGGTTCGGAGTAAAATCATCGATTTGGAAGAACCATTTCCTTTCCGATAGTGGTAGGTTAACACTCTTTCTTTGCTACTTTACTGAGTATCCCTTTATATGCTTTACGGAGTTTTCAATGCCAATAAAAGTGCTATTAAAAGGCTTGAGGGAATTTTTAATCGTTTTCTTTGGGAAGGTGGGGGTGCTTAAGAGCCATTGGCTCTCTTGGAAGAAGCTTTGTAAACCCGAATATCTTTGGGGGTTTAGGATTTAAATCTCTACCTCATACTTGTGGAAATCAATATGTGTAAGCTCTGGTTTAAATTCGAGCGGGGTGAATCCTTTGGGCTACCTTTATGCATTCTAAATACTGTCATCATACGCACCCCTCTACTGTTGTCTGGAGGGTTGGTGACTCAAAGATATGGAAAGCAATTCTCAGGGCTAGAACTTTAACTTCTAATCTGTTACTTTGGGATTTAGGGGATGGTAAAATCTCTTTTTGGAATGATAAGCGGGGTATGCCTATTTGGATAATATCCCACACCCTCTATCATGGATAACACTTTGGTGTCCGTCGTTGGTCGGGGGGGGGGGGTTTGGGATTTTCCAAACTACTGTCTTCGGTTGGTAATGATGCTTGCTCGTAAAATTAACCGGATCCCCATTCAGCGAGCCCGAAGGGACATTCCTGTCTGGAGAAAGCCTACCTCTATGTCTGTGAGTAAACACATCTATACCTCTGTCACTACTTTTGCCACTTGGCACTGGAAACAAATTTTCTGGCAACCTCTATTCACACCTTCGATCTCTTTTTTTCTTTGGCGTCTATATTCATCATTACTGCCTCTGGATGACATTTTAAAGCTTAAGGGGCTGAGGTTAGCTACATTTGCCCTTTGTGTAAACAAAATGAAGAAACATATTGTCACACTTTTTTACTTGCACCTACTCTAAAAGTTTGTTTGGGACATGGTTGCCCTTGTTTTTAATATTAAGCAGCCTACTTGCTCTTATTAGCATTATCATAAAGGCTCGGAAGAATGGCACCAATGCGAATAAGCCACTATCTCATTTCCCTATGGTGGTTACGTGGTTTGTATGGATGGCTAGGAATGCTTTTAAGCACTCCTTTAATTGTCCCACACCTCTATTACTTTCTCAAGCATGCTGGGCATACTATCAAAAAGCATTAATTTTATGTCCTAATAACTCCGATTTGCCTACCTTGCGTGTGCCTGTTCTTGTTAGATGGTTCCCCCTACACTGGTTGGGTCAAGCCAATATTGATGGGCTGTTGGACCCCTCATTGCTCACGTCTTTGGTGGTACGTTTAGGGATCATTTTGGTAAGTTAATTGCCTACTTTTCATCGCCTGTTGAAGCTGATTCACCTTTATCTGCTGAAGCCTGGGCTCTACTCCTCGCTCTTAAAATTGCAGTATGTCTTAAATTTACCCTTTTGCATGTGGAAACAGACTCTGAGATGCTGTTAAAAATTTTTTACAAGCATACACCCCCTCCCACGGACACTCATTTACTTATTTAGACGTATTTGGAATGTTATTACCACCTCCTCCTTGCAGGTTAAATTAACCTTTGTCTACAGGGAAGGCAACTCCACTGCTAACTGGCTCGCCAAACATTCCTTTGATACACCTACTGTGGGCACTAATCCCTCCAGGCAACTAGCAAGATTAATCCACAGTGACCTGCTAAACTTACCATATATTAGATACTGATATTTTTCTGCCCACGTTGATGTTGTCTGCACTATCACGATATCTTTCACAGTTCCTGCTTGGTTTCTTTGCTGATGGAAATCCCCTCCTTTTACTGGTTCCCCTTTTGAACTCTTGGATCTTCTGCTGTGTTTCTACTATAATACTGCTATACTTTTCAAACTTTTGCCTAAACATTTTTGTAGTGTTGTTTTCTTTTTGGTTACTTTCTCACTGCTGCTATCTTTTTTTGTGTTTTTTGATTGCGTGAGTTGTAACGTGGGAGGCTGAACCCCTAGGGGTGAGTGGTGATTGTATTTTTTTGGGTTTTTTTAGAGGGGATCGGCCTCCCCCCCCCCCTTTTGTACTAAACTTCTATATTAACGCGTAAGGAGCCACGAGTGCTCTTTCCCCTAAAAAAAAATATATGTATATGTATATATATATATATATATATGTATATGTATATATATATATATATATATATATATATATATATATATATATATATATATATATATATATATATATATATATGTATATGTATATATATATGTATGCACACACACACACACACACACACACACACACACACACATATATATATATATATATATATATATATATATATGTATTAGAAGAATAAATAAATTATATATATATAAAGCTTTATTTTTATATATATTAAAACCAATTGCTTCCTCCATTGTGGATATTAAGTTCATCATCTTTACAAGTCTTGAAAAGTGGCCTTCCATAGAGCTCAAAATTTACATAGTAAGTTGATTCTTTGAAGGTGTCATGTTGGGTCCCACTCGGAATTCTACCCAACAAATAATTCTAGGATAGGTTGAGATAGTTCATCTTACTTAGCTTCACAATGCTCTTTAGAATTTCTCTTGATAAATGGTTTCTTGATAGATCCAAACTTTATAAGCTGTGCATATCACCAATATTAATAGGGATCTGTCCCGTGAATTCATTACTGGATAAATTCAGGCTTATCAATCTAATAAGCTTATTAATTCAATAGGAACCTCTCCACTAAGATTATTACAATAAAGATTTATAATGTTCACGAGAGTGAGTATGTCTATAAATTCACAATCTATTCCTTTTATATTAATCATTAATGCATTTGGCCAAGATATGCCTAAATAGTTTGTAATATCCCCCAAAATTAAACTTCCATGCCCTAGTTTAGAATAATAACATCGTCATTGGGAATTAGAGGTTCAAGTCTCTTATTTTGTATGGTCATTAAATTGAGAAGCTTACAAGATTTTGGTACTGGCCTCGAAAGAAAATTATATGCAATATCCAAGATTTGAAGTCCTTTCAGTTTGGATAGCTCTGAAGGAATTGATCTATAAAATTTGTTTGATGGTAATCGTAAATTTTTTGGGGATAATAACCTATCTCCAATTCTTGAAGGTTTGTTTCCTGTAAGATAATTCTGTCACAAATCAATTGTGACAAGCTTGCAGCAATTTTTTAGAAATAGTGTCTCCCCTTGAAAATTATTGTTGTTTAGTTGCAATGATAATAAAACTGATTGGTTTTTTATCCATTGTTGAATTGAACTTCATAAGTTGTTATATGCAAAGCTAATAAATTTTAGCGTTGTATAGATTAAAATATTATCAGGGTAATTTGGAATTTCTCCCAAAAGATTATTATGCGATAGGGCAAGAAGAATTATTAAAAACATTTAACATATTGAATCAGGGTTTTCACTTAAGAGATGATTTTGTGATAAGTCAAGCATGGGCAAGAGACTCATGTTTGCATTTAGATACGATTCAATCCCACTTGAGAACTTATTATTAAAAAATGATACATAATGCACTAAATTCAATAACAAAGGAAGAAGCCCTTCCAATTGATTTGACTTTAGCTCGATACTCGCTGCCAATTCAATATTGAGGGACGTGGGAATTTTAGTTCTAATTTCATTTTTAGAAATGTTTATTAGTACATTGATTAGCGTTTAA
The DNA here is from genome assembly GCA_022702705.1 of Papilionanthe hookeriana x Papilionanthe teres. NCBI lineage: Eukaryota > Viridiplantae > Streptophyta > Magnoliopsida > Asparagales > Orchidaceae > Papilionanthe > Papilionanthe hookeriana x Papilionanthe teres. Next base: position 52,919,598 of record CM040428.1, read on the forward strand.
TGCTAAGCTACCTTCGTAATCCTACAACTTATGGACTCTGTAAGAGATAGGAAACTAATTACGTTAAATCAATGAATTATTCATAAATTAAATAATATTTTAGTTCAATGAATGCCCATAGTACTGCTGTTAAGGAATTCACTCCCATCGTTCAATAAAATTACAGAAAATAAATATAAGATGTCACCAGAAAGCTGTGGAGTGATCAATGGACTGAAATAGTCAAACAAATAATACCAAAACCATATGCATGGCTTGGCTTTGAAGAATTTAATGAGCGTTACCCTCTTTCTTTCTTCTGCAACACCTAATTTAATATTGCAGGAATTCTCACCTAATCTTATAATATAAATATCTGTACTCTTTCCTATAAGTAGTTATGTTACTTTCTATGTATTTACTCGCTTATGATGCAGCCATCAAACACTAGATAGGCGAGCTCAAAGACGTCGCTTTTGATGCTGACGGACGCCCACCTTTGGTCAAAGCCAGTTCCAAAATGTCCATTAATCCAAGCTTATGTATGGCACTCACCTCGCTCCCCCTCTCCCACTACAAGAACCGCTTCGCCCTCTCCTTTATCCTTCTCCTCCCTCTTATATTCGCCGCTATCTTCGTCGCAAAGCAATATGTCCCTTTCTTCTCTCTTTTCCTCTCTACCTCCTCCGACCTCTCCCTCTTCCGCACTCCCCCTCTCGACCCTTCTTATTCGCGTCATCTCTAAACTTTATTCGAGCAGGGTTGCAAACAAGTGTGATTTATAAAGAGGAAAGTCGGTGATAGATGAGGAAGGGCGGTACCCGCTCTATGCTTCTGGGTCTTGCCCTTAATGTGGACGAGGCTTTCAGTTCCCAGGAAAATGGAAGGCAGGATGACGATTATTTAAAATGGAGGTGGAAGCCTGACGATTGTGAGCTTCATAGGTAAATACTTTTGATTCGTACATTTGTTTACTTTTCTTTTGATATGATAGGAGCTTGTTGTAACAAGTGAAGTTCATCTCTAAACTATTTTGAGCTTACTGCAACTGTGAGTTGTGGTGCCTATTACAAAAGCAATTGCGCCAGTAATCCTTTTGAAATCCAAAATAACTTTTAGGGAACTTTCTCAAGGGTTTTCATATTTTCATAAATATTTAGGTAGAGGTGATAAAATTTGATGCACCTTTGATATTCCCCCTCATTAGCAATGAACCTGACTCAAGACAGCTTCATTTGATTTAATTGTATTTGTACAATGCCCCACATGTCAATTCATATGCTTAAGGAAATTTTAGAGAAGGTACATGCGCAAAAATGTAGATTTTCTTTCAGATTTCTCATAGAAATGATATTTTTTTTGACAAGTTAATGAAGAGAAGAAGAGATACCAAATAGTGCCAAGTGCAAAAGTATTGGTTTAGCGCAACAAGCGCTTAAGCATGAAACTTTACAAAAGATATTAAAATTTCTTAAAGTTTAGGTTGGTCATACTACTTCAATAATATTTATTGAGGATAAGTCAAGTAAACACAATCAAATGTAATTTACATGGAATCTCTTTATTGCAGAGAATGCAACATCTTGGGTGCTTGTTGCTTGTTGAATTACTTACAAACAAAGGAGACTCAGAAGTATTATGGTACTTCTTTAAATTGCAAGTTAGAAGGTAAATCAATAAGAGGGAATGCATGGTAAAAATATGATAAATGATGTAATCTCCATTCTAAAACTCCTGATCCTAGGGTGCACTTCACAATGCCAATTATATTTTTTTAACAGTAAAGATAATCTTTTTTTGAATGTGTACAAATCTTGCCTATGCTTAGCAAAATAATTTTAACTTAAATTAGTGAAAAAGCATGAGGAAGGGAAAACATAGTAGTATGGGGTACATAGTCATTGATAGAGCCTTTGAAAGAATTATTGCGAATGGGATGATTAATAAAGTTGTTGTAAAAAAGCTCAATAATAGGACATATCCATTGTGAATTTTTAATTTTTTTATTTTTCCCCACTACATAAGTAGTAAAGATGTCCATCAGCCTTTTATTTTGCTTGAGTTTAAAAACCATAAAACTTGTTTTGTCACGTTCCATGACGATACCCTTGTTAAATTGACTTGTGATGTAATAGATTCGTGTCATTCAACTTATTGAATATGCCTCTAAGACTCATTTTGCTATTTACTTATATGTAATAGAACTCTGTGTTCTTTTTTTAAGTGATCTAAATGATTTGAGTTTCTATTTTATCTATTATTCTCCTCATGTAGTTCTGTGGTAAAAATCGATGAACATGAGACGATTTGGTCGTTTATCCAATAGATATGAAATAAAGTTTATTCTGAATAAGCTCCACTCAAACAACAATGTCAGAACATTCGATAATCTGCAAATTATAAGATTATCAGAATAATCTGCGTGTCAGCAGATTATGAATAATCTGCAGCTGCCCAAACAGACCCGAAATGTGAGGTCATTGCACGTACAAGGATGGGAGGGAGAGGGAAAACAATGCTTGCGCAAAAGATATATAACTATAAGAGATACATGCCGACTTCCAAAACAAAGTGAGGATCTCCTTTTCACAGAATTATGATGAGATAGAATTGTTGGAGCTTGTGATTAAAAAAGGGACGAAAGGTAATCACGGTGACACTAGAAATAAAACAGAGCTCTCGGAGAACCTGCCAAAAAATAAAATAGAGCTACTGCCATTACTACAGTCCAAACTTTTCAGCATCGGACATCAATGAATAGACAAACTTTTCAAATGAAGAAAAACATTTGTTTTTCTCGTTCCACGCTCAAATCCTTCTGTTTCATTGTTGAAGCTCCACTCTCAGTTTAGTCGTGTCGTTTATATTAAACTCCTGAAGATTGGGAAAGACTGCTTTTGTGTTGTATGGGTGCCACCGCCAAGACACTTAGCTCTAATATCATTCACCGAATATGCATCATGTATGACTAGATTAGTTAATTGAGGCAACTCACCTGCGGGCAGAAGTTGCTGGCATGAAAAATTATTCTTTAGCGTCAGTGTTGTCAAACAAGGAATAAGATCTCCGAAAGATGGAGACTTCATCCAGCTTGGGTAATGAGTGCCAAAGAAATTACTTATGAGGATTCTTTTCAGGCATTTGGGAGGACATAACTCCTCCAAGACATTTTCAATGTGTGTGATGTCCTCGACTGTTGTAAGATGTTTACATGCCGCTTTTGTGTAGAATAATTTAAGGTTAATAAGACGAGTTAATTTTTCAAATTTACAGCTCATTGTTGAGTCATTTTCATCCTCGAAATTCTGAGTATTCTCATACGGTTAAGAGAGTTAAGCAGCTCATCCAAGGTGTTGTAGGAGTCTTCTGGTTCTCTTGGATCAGACACAACAAATCTACTGAGGCTATTAATATTCTTTAGATTTACAATGTCTTTTTGGTATGTAGATTAGTGGAGTTCTTTCAAGCAAAAGACTGTGTAGATTGTGCAGACTGATGATGAATTTAGGGAGTATTTTAAAAAAAGTACAGAGCTGAAGGAATAAGTACTGGAGGTTGATGAGGCTTCCTATAGATTTAGACAACGCTCTGATTTTTTAATCATCCAAATTAAGATATCGCAAATGTATCAGATCACTGATGGAGTTGGGAATGTTATCGATATCAGCTCCGTTCATTTTTAGCACGCGAATGCGTTACAATCTCTCCAGCTGATTATCATTCAACAAGTTGATGCCATTGAAAATAAGTAGAGCTCGCAAACATTTTTGCTTCACTACCAAATCTTTCAGGTCTGAAAAATTTTTGGTAGCTTTGAATGATATTATTCTAAGTTTTTTGTTTGAATATACGACAGTTGCAGCTGTTGTCCTTTCGAAAGGGACTTCATCGTGCGAAAGAAACAACGCCCTAAATCTCAATACTTTGTGCATTGTGCAACAATCGTCATTTAAATGTTTGGTAGCAGAAAGCTTCTCCCAATCAATTCATGATAATATCTTTTTGTTACCTCTTCCGCTAATGAAACGAATTGCTTTCTTATAAAACTTTTCACGACTCATAATGGAATCAGAACATCCCGATCAATCACTGCATTCTCAGGAAACAATGAGCAATAAATAAAACTTTGTTTGAAATGAGATGTGAGATTGTCGTTACTAAGGTACAACGCACGATGCAGTGGTTCAGGAATGTGACTAATAGATCACACATCATTGTTAAGAATTCTCTCCCATTCTCTTCTCTTTCTGTTTTTATTCGTCGTCAGAAGACCATCAACGACCTTCATGATTACAGGAAGGCCACAACATTTTCAACAATCTGAAATCCTAAATCTTCTAACATTTTAATTTCCTCTCCATCCAAAAAACTTTTTTACAGAAAATTTTTCAACTAGTTTGATATGAAAGTTGTTTAACTCGATGTATATGTGTCTCCCCCATCTCTCTCGATATCCTTTCATCTGTAGTTATAACTAAGATCCTAAGAAAATCAACACCGCTCTGCAACGGACTTCTAAGTAAATCAGTTCAAATATCTCCATTCCAAACATTATCGAAAACAATAAAAAAGACTCTTCCTAAGATAAGGAAAAATTATCCGGTCTGGAGTCCGAGCGCAGAACCGCGTCCGGACTCCAATTACATAAGCACACGTGTTTGTGTCGGTCCCACCCCTCAAAATTTAAAAAACAGTGAATTTAATCGCACGACTTTTTATTTTTATTAAAAAAATAGAGCCTTTTTATTTTTTCGATAATGTTTGGAACGCTGAAATTTAGACTGATCTGTTTAGAAGTCCGTTACAGAGCGGTACTGTTTTTCTTAGGATATTAATTAGAAATAAAAAGATTGCGAGAGATATGGGGTCAGCACATATACATCGAGTCAAACAATTTTCAGATCAAACTGGTTGGGAAATTGTTTGTAAAAACGTTTTTTGGATGAAGATGAGATGAAAATGTTGGAAGATTTAGAATTTCGGATTGTTGAAAAATGCTCAGGCCTTCATCTAGTCATAAAGGTCGTTGCTGGTCTTATAGCGGCGAATAAAAACAGAAGTAGAAGAGAATAAAAGAGAATTTTTAACAATGATGTGTGATATATTTGTCACCTTCCTAAACCACTGCACCGTGCATTGTACCTCAGTTATGACAATCTCACATCTTACCTCAAATAATGTTTTCTTTACTGCTCATTGTTTTCTGAGAATGCAGAGATCGATCATAATGTTCTGATTTTATTATGGGTTGCAGAATGTCTTATAAGAGAGCAATCCGTTTCATTAGCGGAGGAGGTAGCAGAAAGATCTTACCACGAATTGATTGGGAGAAGTCTTCTGCTACTAGATCATTTAAATGGTGATTGTTGCACAATACACGACGTATTGGGATTTATGACATTGTTTCTTTCGCACGATGAAATCCCTTCCGGAAGAACAACAGCTACAACCATCATCTCTTCAAGCAAAAAACTTAAAAGAATAGCATTCAAAGCTACAAAAAAATTTTTAGACCTGAAAGATTTGGTATTGAAGCAGAAACGTTTACGAACTCTACTTATTTTCAATGACATCAACGTGTTGAATGATAATCAGTTGGAGGGATTATAACGTCTTCGTGTGCTAAAAATAAACATAACTATATCGATAACATTCTCAACTCTATCGGTAATCCGATACATTTGCGATATCTTAATTTGGATGATACAAAAATCAAAGCGTTGCTTGAATCTATAAGAAGTCTCATCAACCTCCAGTTCCTATTCATTTGGCGTTACACTTTTTTGACGACACTCCATAAATTCATCATCAATCTGCACAATCTACGCAGTCTTTTGCTTGAAAGAACTCCACTAATCTACATACCAAAAGGTATTGCAAAGCTAGAGAATATTAATAGCCTCAGTGGATTTATTGTGGCTGATCCAAAAGAACCAGAAGGCTCCTACAGCAGCTTGGAGAAGCTGCTCAACTCTTTTTACCAGCTGAGAATACTCAGTATTTCGAGGATGGAAAGGGCTCAACAAGGATCTGTAATTCTTGAAAAATCAACTCGTCTTATTGACCTTAAATTATTGTACACAAAAACTGCATGTCAACATCTTACAATAAAAGAGGACATCACACACATTAAAAATGTCTTGGAGGAGCTATGTCCTCCCAAATGCCTGAAAAAGCTCTTCATAAGTAATTTCTTTAACACTCATTACCCAAGCTGGATGAAGTCTCCATCTTTCGGAGATCTTCTTTCTTGTTTGGCAATACTGACACTAGAGAGTAGTTTTTACTGCCAACAACTTTCGCCCTCCGGTGAGTTGTCGCAATTAACTCATCTAGTCATACGTGATGCAGATTTGGTGAAGTGCATTGGAGCTGAGTTTCTTGGCGGTGACACCCATACAACAACAATAACAACCTTTCACAATCTCCAAGAGCTTGATATAGACGGCATGACTAAACTGAAAGAATGAAGCTTCAACAATAAGACAGAAGGATTTGAGCGCAGAATAGGTAAAACACATGTTTTTTTCTCATTTGAAAAGTTTGTCTATTCATTATTGTTTGATGCTGAAAACACTTCCAAAAGGCTTAGAACAGTGCAATATTAGAAACTTTTTCCTAGTGGGCGATCATAGCCTTATAACAGTAGAAAATCTCCACGTGGAAGAAATTGATATCTATCTAAATTGAAATCTGGAAAGAAAGTCTAATCTCCCTGCACTATACAAACAATTGTGGAAGAATGCCCATCACTGAACTTTGTGGAGAAACTAGATTTTCTTCGGCTTCTGGACGTGACTGATGAAATATGAAGGAAATCCCAAAATGACTGAAAAGGCTGCTTAAAGAACGAAAACCCGTTAATGTTGATGATGATTTTTGCTTAACAATCAGTTCCAATGACACAACCATGTCGAGATTTTTGCAAGGAGGTCCTGACTGGCCTATAATAGTGCAGATCCCACAGTCCATCACATGTGATCGTTGGGGAATCCGTGTTATGTGGTACACAAGGAACCCTTATGCATATGAAATGCTAGAGGTCCCTTCGATTTATAAGAGTCGAAGGTGTTGATAGCTTGAGGTAAAATTTTCCCTTTTTAAGAATGTGTGTGTTTTTCTATTAACATTTAATTTTTTTTCTTTTTGTTTGATATTATTATTCGTATGAGTGCAAAATGTATACTTTTATTCAGTAAAGATTGTGTTATTTCTTTTTAGAGTACCAACATTTTTTTTTCTTGCTACTATTATTTACTTGATACTTTTCTTCCCAACTATCTTCAAAAATATTTAATTTGTAGATCACATACACTAGTGTGACTAATGTGTGAATAAATTCACATTGGTAGCATAATTTGAGCTTGCTTAAGCTCTTAAAAGAGCAGAAAAATAGAAAAATTAGATACAAAAAAAATTTTATTTGTTCATTACATATTAATCATGTAGGCTACAAAATTTTGAGCTCCCGACCCCTCATGAGAAATGACTAGAAAGTTTCATGTAAAATTTCTTGAAGGGCATTAAATTTTAGATAAGACAAAACTTATATATTTCATCCTCATTTTGTGATGACTTTTGATCTAGAATTGAGATTTCACATAGGCGTAAGTCCTATGGTGAATTATATCTTCTCATAATTGAAGAGTACATTCAATTAAAGCTAGTCTTTAGGTGCATACTATTTAAATTCAATACCCTCAAACACATTTTAACAAAACTTAAATCAATTTTCACAATCATCAAGCAAACTTTAATAATCTTCAAACAAAAAACTTAATTCAAATCCAACTAAGGGCCCGTTTGGCGCAGCTTTAAAAGAGCAGCGCAGCATCCTTTTACCGTGCTGCCCCGATCTCCTTGTTGTTCGCGACTCTCCAGTCTTCTCCTTCCTCTTCCCCCTCTTCTCTAGTTGCCCGGTTACTTGTCCCCTCTTCCTTCTCTTCGCGCCGCTCCCCCACAACTGTGCCAAACGGGCCCTTCTTCCAGCTCCACCACAGAGGTGCTTTGGATTGCTTCTTCGCTATTATGTTGTGAAGAAACGGAGCAGGTCGGATGGTCCTTGCATCTTCAAGCAACCATTGCATCAGTGACATTTTGACTGGGATGGGTGGATGTTCTTCGGAATGAAACAGAGGCGAATCATTGTATTTCAACCATTTTTTATGTTTGCTTAAACGAATCATTTTTATTATAGCAATTACAATACCATGATGTTTTTGAATGATGGTTCCTATATTCTCTTCTATTCTTTGTAATGCTTTTTTCTGATCCAAGAGAAGTGAGAATTTGGGCTGCTTGGTGACAAGTTTTAGCTCAAATCCTCCCAAACTGCAAAAATGAGATATAGTGAATTATTTGGTATGTTTGTAAATGACCCATATGTATAAGCCATGATTGTGAAATCTGGCATTTTTTATTTAAAGTTGAAGATTTAAGTGGTGTGCATGTAAATTTGAATGTTTTGGTGTTACATATGTAAATACGTAAGAATTGTGTGGTATCTTTGTAATTGTCTCATATATACAAGCCATGACAATGAAATACATCATAAAAGGCAACCCACTTGGGTCTTTCAGAGTTCGACTCTTCTCCAGCGGTGGGGTTCTCTATTTATATTCGAGCAACCTAGTGTGCACTTAAAGCATAAAATTTCTTGCAGTTTAGGGGAAGTTAATGTCTCTTTCAGTTTTTATTTTTTATTTTTTTTTATCATACAGCTGTTAATATACTCTTCATATTGATGCCAAAGGATGATGATTGAGACATGAATTCATTGCTCTGTTTAAAGTACATGAATTCATTTCTCTATTTAACAATTATTGTATAGTGGTCAATTTTTTTACGAAGTGTATGTATTTCATGAACATTGATGGTGATCTTCTCCGTCATGGCGCTTCAAGGTTCTGTCCTTTTTCCATGTTTGGTCTTGGTGCAGCTTGGATAATCGTTGCCTTTAAGTGCAACCGTTGCGTCAGTGTTATTAGCTGAGAAAATGTGGTCTAAATGTGTACTGAGGCCAATATGAGCCAGAGCTTAATTAATCTGAATTTGAATGATTGTGATAATGGTTGCCAGAGCTTAGATGGTATGTATTAGTCATATTTTTTTATTCATTTTTCGTGATAACTTTTAGAAGACTACTGCAATCTTAGCATCATGTCTTCAAAGCACTTCAGCTTGTCTTTGCAATATAGAGTCAAAATTGGGTCAAATCTGAAAAAATCTAACCAAATTGGACATTAAAATTAAGCTCCGTTCATTTTTTTTAGCATAATTCTATTATCCCTTGCAACATGCGGCTTCCCTTCCTTAATTGATCGCCATTACATTCTCCTGTCATTTTCAAATTTTGGAGAAAGATTTGTGTTATTTATGTAAATTCATAATTATTTTGAATATATTTTTAAACTTCAAAATAAATTCATTATTACTTTGAATTTCTATTTCAGAATTATTAAATAAATGGGTTTCACAATTCTGTTACAAACAAATTTACTAATCAGGAGCAGAATGATTAATTTTTCAGAAACAACTGTCCCGCAGCTGTTTTCACACAGCTGCAACAAACAAATAATCAACTTCCTAGCAATGAGCCTTCCCATAATAGTAGAAAAATTGAAAAGTCTGAGTCGCGTCAAACAGAGCCTAACTCAAGCTCCCAATTCTAGGCGTTGAGAAAGTATGGCTAATAAAACTCAAGAATCAACATAACAATCAAGAAATAAAAGAACACAGGGATATAACGAGGTTCGGCAATGTGTCTATGTCATCAGGAGCGAACAGCGGCGGCTTTTGATTTCTTTGAAGCAATATTCTCGCTATTAGAGTCACAAAACACGATATGAGCCATACCTAACTATAACATATTACAATACTCACTTCTTCAGTTGGTGCTGTTCCTGTGACTGTTAAATGCAAAATTTGCAAACAAAAAGATACAAAATTTAATTCTTTTGCAAATAAAAGATATATATTTTCATATTGTGAGATCTGCACCTCTGAAAAACCTTCTCTGTACAATTTCTCTTTACTCCTCTTGTATACTTTGCCTCAGATTCTGTTGTGTTCTGAACATTTCTGTGACTAATTTTTACATGAATTATAATGTCAGAAAAGCATATTTACTTAAATACCTGAAAATCATTCACTCTATCCCTCAATCTCTTCAATGAACTAAAATAAATAAAATTCAATGCTGATTGCAAGCACAACAAAAAAAGCAATCTTTCAGAGCTAAATAAGTCAAAACTTAGCCATGGCTGTTCTTGATCTGTCAACAGCATTCCCCTTCCCACAGCCAGGATTCATCCTGTTCTCCAAGTTCTAAAAAGCAAAACACTAATCGAAACCAAAAAGCACTAATACTATGATTTACATCTAAATCAATTTCTTCTAATTTCATTTTGATTGCGCGAGCATAATTCCCATTTCATCCATGTCCTTATCCATTCTTTGCTTAAAATCTGGAAGCAGTATGATTTGTTGGGCCATCGATACACTTGATTAAAATGCTCGAATGATCGTCTTTTTGTATGTTGTTCTTAATAACAGCCTTGATCTTCTCGTTGACTTCCTGAAATTTTTTTTGCAGTTTAATTATACATGAGATGAAGATAGATTTTTTTTTTTTTTGTAATTAGAATACCTGTAAGGTTTTTGAGGCTACTAGAGAGCTTTATCATGAGATCCTCATCTGTTTTTACCTGTTTTGATGCAGGAAAAGATTCAGAATATGTAAGGAAAGAATTAGTGAGTGATAATATTTAATTACAGAAATACCCGTCTGAAAAATTCCTCCATTACATAATCTGTTATTAAATTTTGCATTGGAAATCCTAACTCCATGTCTCTTTCTCTTGGAGATCTGTCTGGCATCACTATTCTGGAAAGAAAAGAGTTCTGCAAGTTGAAGAAGATTGAAGGTTAGGGCTGCAAAAATTTACTAAGAAGCAAAATTTAAGAAAAAAAAGCCATATTTCAGCTCTGTAACTTCATTTTTCACAAACATGTTATATTTCCTTACTGTCACATTGCATTATATCTTGTTAGAACTACTATTTTTACTTCATCAAACTGCTGTAGAGATTATTAAAATACAAATCATAATAGCTAGGATGAACTAAGGAAGCATCATGAACAATCATATTGTTTCAAACAAGGAAGATACAAAAACAACAACAAAATGAAAGATTATACCCTGAGAAGATGTTCATTTTCAGAACTCCAAGAATTTGAAGGTGGAAGGGAAGAAGATGAATAAAAAAAATTCAATTTTTGAATTCTCTAAAAGACTCTTACATGAGAAATGAAAGGGAGAGAGAAGAAGGAAGATTGGGTTTACAGATTAAACAACTTATTAGAGAAGAGAAGGAAGGATGAATAAAGAAAAATGACAGCAGAAATGAACAAAAATAAAGATAACAAATTAAAAGATATGATTTATGCATATTGAAAGAGAGATTTTTTTAGGGTCAGATTAAACAGTCAAAAGATTTATCTTGGATGTGTTGAATACGTAGTTGTCTGTGAATCACACTTCAAGTGATGGAGTGTAGGAAAAGAGAGAGCAAAAGAGTGTGAACAGTAAATTAAAAAGAAGTTCAATATATTATTATGGATCGAGTCTAATTAATACCATGTCAATATATATATATATTCATATACTTGAATCTCTGATTGGTTTGATATAGTTCTTTTCTAATTACTATCCCTTTCATAGCTATTCTTTTTCACTTTTGCGGCTTGTTTCACATGGATGGTTATTGGGAAACAGGATCTTCAGGGCTGGTAATATTCCTCTGGTTTGAAGAAGGAAGTGATTTCTGGATAATTTGTCAAAATACAAAAGTGAAGTGGTCATTTTGATTATGTTTTATCTGTTTGTGGATATGATTTAAGGGGAACTTTTACATGGTTGCTGACTTCGGTTAGTGTTGTTTATATTTTCAGATTGTCAATTTTTTCCATAGCTACTATTGCTTTTTTTTGCATTTTGTGTAGGGAGGGTGAAGAATGATTGGAATTAGAATTTGTTGGATGCAACTTGGCTCGATGAAGAACTTACTGGAATATTACTTCACTTTTGCGGATAGAGAGCGCGGTTGAGCTCGAGAAGATTCAACAGGGGGCAGAATACAGATTGGAGATTGAGGCAGAATGGATGGTTTTGGCATCTCATAGCTTATTCTTTTGCATGCATAAATTTATGACACCAAAGTATTATCTATAAATATAAATATCAAATTAGCTTGATACTTAAATACAAAAGAATTGTGTGGTATATTTGTAATTTTTTCTGAACACAGAAAAAAAATGAATAGAGCAGATAGGGGCGTTCTCTTGTAAAATTTCATCATCATCATACTGAAATTTGAAGCTTCAGAAAGACAAAATAGTCATTAATTGTGCAAATTTGTATAATAATTTATTTATTTCATTTATTTAATTAATTCAGAAAATATTTTTATATTTTTTTCTATTCAAGTAAGCATTCTGCAATAATTTAGCTTTTACAAAGGAAATCAAAATAACAAATTTCTACTTACATAGCTTGATGCAGAATGTGGAGGAAGTAATTTTACAGCATATTTGGCAACACAATATACAATAAACATTTACATTTTTAGTCCATAACTTGCTTTAAATTTGTTCTTTGGCCACCTCAAAGCTGCTGACCAGTAAGATAGAGACATGAATAAGAAGAGTTCACTGTAATATATATATATATATATATATATATATATATATATATATATATATATATATTCATACTTTTTTTTTTGTTAAACTCTTCCAAGGTTTAATCATTGAGAGTGTAATGATAATTGTAATTATCAAACACAAAATAATTGCAATGAAGATTCATTTTCTTGATTTATTTTGCAAGCTCTTTGCAGTTTGAAGGGATTATGTTCCTCTTTGTACTTGGTTCACTGCATTTGCAACCAGATGAGAGTTGAAGGGACTATCACTCTGTTACTTCAAAAAATTTCCTTGACAAGTAACTCGATCTAGTTTGTGAGAGCCAAATTTGAGTCAAGCTATACTACTGTCTTTGGGAGGCCTCTTTAGTCAAATCTTCGACACTTTTGGTTCTGTCATTTATGTGATCTGAAATTTATGATCCTTATTGGAACCGCTGTGGTGTGGGAAACAAAAATATGGCACAATTATTATAGAAAAGCTTACTCATGTTCTTTGTGCGCTTAACATTAACAATTTTGACCTCAAAGAGTAGGAGAATTACAAAGGGCCACTCACATTAAGGTTATGGTTACTAATTCATTGTTAAAGGAGCATAAAATTGGGTCCTTACTCTATAATGAGGAAAGCTAGGAGTATAGAGACTTCATATGTAAATATTTAGACATTTTTCTTGAGCACAATGAAGAAGCTTGATATTATACTTGAGATAATCACGCGTTCTCTTAAAATTGATCCAACAGTCAGGCTTATTATCATTTAAAAAAAAAAAAAGATTTCAGATTGCTTAGAAGTAATAGAATGAGATGTCAATAAAATTTTGAAGGATAAGTTCATCTATGAAGTACATCATTTCGCCTAGTTGGCAAATATCATGATGGTCAAGAAGGCCAATAAAAAAGTTAAAATGGCGGTATTTTTACGCCTAGTTGGCAAATATCATGATGGTCAAGAAGGCCAATAAAAAAGTTAAAATGGCGGTATTTTTAATGTGATATGAAAAGATTTTGATGGTACTAATGTAAGCAGGTAAAGATGAGGAGTTGGATATGCAAATACACAAGAACTGTGTGGTATGTATGTAAATGCCCCTAACATCTAAAATGTTGAAGACGCAAAATTGCATTTTCTTTGTGATTTCAATCATAGGCGTTGATGTTTCTATCCCAACATGAAAGGCTCTTATCCTCATACCCTTTGAGTAATTTTATAAAGGTTTCTTCTTTTCATTGTAGGGACTGATGTATCGTTATGAAGATATTGTTGACTGCTTCAATTGTAGGGGCGTCTCATCCTTCTCTCCGCTGTAAGCCATGTAAAGGATAACATCTTCATCTTTATTCTCCTCATAAATTGCAAGCATCATCGCAGCTGCAAAATAATTAATTAATAAATTAAGAGTGTAAAAAGAAACTGATATTAAAAATTTACATAATTCTGCAAAACTACTTCATCTGAAAAATTACTTGTGTTTTTCATGAAGTAAATGTTGCACTTTTGTGGTTGCGTGTGGGATGCATTAAAATCCACCACCCCTCATTAGGCATGAGTCAGTGCAAGCACATGCCTTTGGTGAAATGGGCAGGGTCTCTTAATTCGGCAGGGATCGTAAATTGAGCAAGGATCTTGGAGCAGGCTTCTTAATCTCCACATGTTACCTTCCGAAATTTTGATAGAGGAAATTTACTATTAAGAAAATAAGAGTTCTGTGCTATGCTAAGTATGGAAATGGGCCTGTTTTTTTTCAATAATGGTGTATGTATGGAAATGTGCAGTTTTTTTAATAAATGCTGATAGAAACTTATTTTAATTGAATTAAGATAAAGATTAAATCAATTTGACTTGAGAATAAGGAGTGATTACATCCTTCTATTAATGGATCCACAAGTGGTCTCATAGCTATTAATGTTAACATGATTACCGAAAATAAATCAATGACATTAATTGCTCTGATATGGATCAATGACATTAATTGCCCTGATATGATGTAATTTACGCCGATTTCATATGTTGATGTCTAGACTTAATTTCTGCTCCCAATTTAATTTCTTTCCTATTCTAAATCTTAGAATACTTGTATAAATATCACCCTTCTTTGCACAATGAAAACAAGCACCAAAAAATTTAAAACCCTTTTCCATTATATGCTGGTGTGACTAATTTGTGAATAAATTCACCTTGGTAGAGTAATGAAAGCTTGCTCAAGCTCCCAAAAGAACAAAAGAATAGAAAAACTAGATACAAGAAAAAAAAATATTTGTTCATTGCATATCATCATATAGGCTACGTAATTTTGAGCTCTGACCCATCGCGAGAAATGACGAGAAAGTTTCATGTAAAATTCTAGGTAAAATTTTTTAAGGACATTAAATTTTAGATAAAACGACACTTAGATATTTCATCCTCATTTTGCGATGACTTTTGATTTAGTATTTAGATTTCACATAGGCATAACCTTATGGTTAATTATCTTTTCTCAAGATAGAAGTGTACGTTCAACTAAAGCTAGTCTTTAGGTGCATAATATTTAAATTTAATACCTTCAAATAAATTTTAACAAAACTTTTGAAATCAATTTTCACAATTATCAAGCACACTTCAGTAATTTTTATAAATTTTTTAGTAATAAATGAGAAAGAAGGATTTGAGCGTGGAAGAGAAAATGTGAATGTTTTACCTCATTTGGATACTTTGGATATCGATAGCTATCCGAAGTAGAAAGCACTTCCAAAATGCTTAGAACAACATAAGATTAAGTACCTTGGCATAAAAAAAGATGATAACCTTAATGCAGTAGAAAATCTGTACACCGTGGGAAAAATAAAAATCATTGGAAATAAAAATCTGGATAGAGTGTCTAACCTCCCTGCACTATATGAACTTCATGTGGAGGAATGTCCATCACTGGACTGTGTGGAAAAACTTGATTCTCAAATGGAATCCCAAAATGGCTGGAAAGGTTACTTGAAGAACGAAAGCCCGCTAATGTTGATGATGATTTTTGCTTAACAATCATTTCCGATGACAAAACCCATTTGAGATTTTTGAAAGGAGGTCCTGACTGGCCTATAATAGTGCAGATCCCATAGTTCATTGCATATAGCCGTAAGCGAATCCTTGTTATGCAGTACACAAGGAACCCTTTCACTTATACTGCATATGAAGTGTCAGATATTCTCTGCTACTTAATAAGAGATAAAGGTGTCGAGAGCTTCAGATAAATTTTTTCTTTTTATGAATGTGTTTTTCTGTTAACATATAACATTTATTTTTCGTTTTTTTTGCTATTTTTATTGGTATGAGTGTAAAAAGTATGTTTATATTTAATAAAGATTATATATATTATTTCTTTTTAGAATACCAAAATAATTATTAACATATTGGGATATTTTATTTTTCAAGATATAAATTTGTTTCAACACTTAATCTTGCTACTATTATCTACTTCACACTTTTCTTTGTAACTATCTTAGATCACATATGCTGGTGTGACTAATGTGTGAATCAATTCACTTTGATAGAGTAATTTGAGCTTACTCAAGCTCCCAAAAGAACGAAAGAATAGAAAAATTAGATACAATAAAAAATTTTATTTGTTTATTGCATATCAATCATGTAAGCTATATAATTTCAAGTTTATAAAAATGTTAGATTAGGTTCTGATTAGTTTAAAATTGAGTTCTATTAATCTTCTATGAGGATTATTTTGACTCCAATTTAAAGAGTTTGTGGTCTATTTTGATACTTTTATAAATTCAAAGACTAAAACATCTCGGTATAAATAATCGGGGATAATTTTGGCACTTTATTCCTTTTCATAATAACGCAGGCGACAAGTAAAAATAAAATTTTAGGTGTTAGAAAAGAACTAAAAATAACACCAAAGTTTTTACGTGGAAAACCTGAAGAAAAAAAAAATCCACAGGGCCTGACCCAGATGAAGAGTTCCACTATAGAAAGATGGTTACAATTACAACAACTTATCTTCCAAGCGAGAAAGGGTTACTAGGTTTCCCAATTTACAATGTCGATATGCTAGTGAATTTGTTGCTACGAGCAGACGACGATCAATAGCGATTAGGGCGTCCGGTCGGTGGTGGTCGACAGTGGCTGACGATGATCGACGGCGGTCGATGGTGGTCTTCGGAGATTCACGGTGATCGACGACGGTTGATAGTGGTCGATAGAGGTTAGTGATAGTTGATGACGGCCAAAGATGATCGACGGAGGACAGTGATGATCTACAAAGTGGAGGTTCTGTGTTTAAGTGAAGAGAAATTATTAGGAGTTGTTAGAGGACGGTCTGAATGAGTCGTCGTAGATCGTGGAGGCATTTGGATTGTTATTTTTGTATTAGTTAAATTATCAACTATATATGTTTATAATTTTTCGCTCATCATTTTCATATTTATGTGTGTATGTATATATGTATGCATGTATGTATATGTATGTAGGTATGTATGTCGGTATGTATGTATTTTAACATCACATTAAAATAATATCATTAATAATTTTTTAAAAATAAAAAATATATTTTTTTGCATAATTTTATAACGTCAAATGATTATTAATACTAATAGAAAAACTTTCTTTGTTATATATTTAAATATTCCTAAGATTTAATCGTAGAATTCATTCAGCAGTTAAGATTCTGCACTAAGTTGTGAATGCATTGAGAGTAGATGAAATAAATTATTTATGATAATGAATGGTATGAAAAAATCATTTTTTTAGAATACAATTATATATAAAAAAAGCTTTATTTTTATATATATTAAAACCATGTTAAAACCATGATAAATGGTTTCTCGTAGATCCAAACTTTCTAAGCTTTACATATCACCAATATTAATAGGGATCTGTCCCGTGAATTTATTTCTGGATAAATTCAAAGCTTATCAATCTAACTAAGCTCATTAATTCAATAGGACCTCTTCACTGAGATTATTACCTATAATGTTCACAAGAGATAGTATGTTTATGAATTCACAATCTATTTTTTTTATATTAATCACTAATGCATCTAGCTAAGATATGCCTAAACAGATTGTAATATCCCCCAAAATTAAACTTCCATGTCCCTTGTTTTGAATAATAACAGCGTCATTGGGAATTAGAGGTTCAAGACTCTTATTTTGTATGATCATTGAATTGAGAAGCTTAAAAGATTTTGGTATTGGCCCTGAAAGAAAATTATTTACATTATCCAAAATTTGAAGTCTTTTTAGTTTGGATAGCTCTGAAGGATTTGATCCATAAAATTTGTTAGATCGTAACCGTAAGATATTTAGGGAAAATAATCTATCTCCAATCATTGAAGTTATGTTTCTCGTAAGATAATTTTGTCCCACATCAATCGTGACAAACTTGCTGCAATTTTTTAGAAATGGTATATCCCCTTGAAAATCATTGTTATTTAGGTGCAATAACAATAAAACTGGTTGGTTCCCTATCCATTGTGGAATTGAACCCCATAAGTTGTTATATGCAAGGCACATAAAGTTTAGCGTCGTATAGATTGAAATATGACTAGGACAACTTGGAATTTCTACCAAAAGATCATTATGTGATAGGCTAAGAAGAATTATTGAAGACATTTAAATATTGAATCAAATATTTCACTTGAGATTTGATTTTGTGATAGATTAAGCACGACCAATAGACTCATGTTTGTACTTAGATACGACTCAATCCCACTTGAGAGCTTATTATTCGAAAATGATACATAACGCACCAAATTCAATAACAAAGGAAGAAAGTCCTTCCAATTGATTTGATTTTAAGTCACTAGTCGCTGCTAATTCAATATTGAGAGACGTGGGATGTTTTCGTCTTACTTCATTTAGAGATATGTTTAAGTAATTTATTCAAGAAGAAATATTTCAAAACTAACTTAGAATGATATCTGAAATGCTACAATTGGAGAAGTTTAAATGTGAAAAGAACTTATTTTGAAGCTATATTGGGAATTGAGGTCCTACAATACAAGAACTTATGGGAAGGAAAAATATTTTAAAAAACTACAAATCATTTTCTCCATTATTGGGCCCTGTTAAGTTTGAATGCATGATATACTTTGACCAACTTTTAATGCATTGACTAGCATTTAATTGGAAGCTACCCTGAGAATCCTACAACTTATACCATACCAAAAACAAATGTATAGCCTTTAAAGAGTCGAGAGTTAGCCAAGGCCACATGTATAAGGACGATTCATATATATAAGTTGTAGGATTCCACGAGTAAATATATACATTTAGGTGTTAGATACCGAAATGAATGTATAAAATTGTATGACATATATGTATTTTTTTTTTTAACTAGACGGATCAATATATTATACCTGTAGAATTCTAATCCAATTCAAATCAAGCTAAAAAAAATATTATTTTCAGGATCCATTTCAAACCTGAGCCTGTTTTGAATAAAAGTTTTTTGGAGGAAGCAAAACACGAAAAGACGTCATGCTCGCTCAAGCTCTACTCATTTATAATCATATTTTCATTTGGTTAAAGATTTACATACATACCACTCAATTCATATGTACATATTTACATATCTAACACTTAAACGTCAATTTTTTGCATTCAAACATACCGCTTCACATGCACATGAAAAGTTGCATTTCACTTTTAAAAGTTACAATTGTGGTATTTTTGATGTGAAAAAAAAAGGTAAAAAAATAGGTGTTAGATATGTAAATACATAAGAATATTATGGTATATATGTATATGTCGGGGGCAAAAAAGACAATCTCTTTCTTTCTGATTTTTCTTTTAAATCCCAAAAAGAAATGTATTTACTCAAACCATGTAGCAATATCGTCATCATACAAAGCCACAAACAAAACCAAAAAAAGAAACGATTGGGCCTATCATAACCTGCAGCTGCCATAAGAGACTTTTCACCTTATCTTACCAACGAGAAGGCATACTTCACATTTTGAGCACTAAAATGGGGGCCGCTTGGCAACAGATTTTAGAAAAAAAAAACGCAGCATAAACTATACGCTCTCAAATAGCAAAATAAATCTCCTCCCTTATTATCATTCTCATTTCTCCTCGCAGTTCTGTAGAATTTAAGTTGTGAGAAGATCAGAAATGGGACAAGTAAGCGAAATCGAGAGATTCAAATATTAATTTAGACTTTGATTTCAGTTTAGTTCACATCTTTTGTTTGATTTATTTTTTATTTGATTTTTTTTTTTTTTTGCAGGAGGAAGAACTGTTGACCTTCATTTTTATGGTCGATATGCATTGCGACGGCTGCACACCGAATATCAGGTGATGCCTCAGAGGATTCCCAAGTATTTAATCACTAACTCCATTTGGTATCGAATTTCTGTCGTTTGGTGCGGCATCCCGCAATCGACGGGACGCGAGTCCCGCTCTCAGCGGGACGCGATTGAGATAAAAAGCGGGCGGCAGGATTGATCCCGCGGCACAGCTTTCTTGATCGGCTTTTTACGCATTACCCCTCTCGTTCGTTCGGCTTGTAATGCGAAGGCAAGCCCTGTGATCGTCCCCCTCCCTCCTCTCGCGATCCTCCCCCTCCCTCGTTCGACTTGGTTCATTCGACGTATTACGCGAAGGCAAGCTTTGGTCACGGTTCGTCTTCCTCCTTCGTCATCGTCCTCTTATTTTGTTCGTTTTCCTAATCTTCTCTTCACTGTCTTCCTGCTTCGCCATTTGGAATATGTGGAAAATGAAAGCTTTATGTATGTAAGCTGAATATGTGCAAAACAAAAATTATTAAAATTTAGGTGTCAGATATGTAAGCACAAAGGAATTGTGTTGTATGTATGTAAACCATTCTTCATTTTTCTCTTTCGCTAAAGAAATTGGTGTCTAAACAGATTTGGGAATATAAATTGTTTGTTGCTTTTTACCTTTACCATTTTTACCAATATGATATCAAGCGGTGTGGTCATCCATTCATTCAAAGCCATAGATGTAATTCTTCGTTTTATTTCACTTGTGTCCTGACCCGATCTGCTTATATGTACAACAGTTTGATTTTCTTAAGGTATGCAATGTGTTGTCATCTTCATTTTTGCACTTAAGAAATGAAAATGTATTATTATTCAGCTTTATCCTAAAGCTACCAGTTAAATGAAAGATGGGAGAGATGGGGAAGTAGACGCTCTTCAACAAAGAATTACTTCTATGGCTTTGAATGCATGCATACCACAAAGTTCTTATGTATTTTTTACATATTTAACTTCTAAACTTGGTTATTTTCACTTTTTTTATATTTGATTTAATTCTTGGCTTTATTTACATCTCTCTTCTTCTGCATTATTCAAATCTTGTTATCATCATTCTCGTAGTCTTTCTGTTTAATTCTTCAGAATGCTTAATTCTTTTCAAATTCTGCTATTATCTGAAAGAATTGTTTGGATGCTGGAGTGTTTATCTGCTGCATTTGGAATTTTCTATATTTCAGTATGGATGTTGGAGTGTTTATCTGAAATTGTTTGGGTCTGTTATTATCTTGAGCATATCTTGTATACTGATTATTTTTATAACATTGGAGGAGTCTAATCCATATGACGACATTCAAAATACTTATAATATGTTTTGAGTGTTTTAAAGAACTTGTATTTATTTATTGTTTGGGACAAAAAATTTGCAAATGAACTTAGATTTAGGCATGTCGTAGATTTTTTTTTTAATTTTCCTTAAAAATTGCTCCGAAGAATGGGAATTGGATGGGGATCGAATTTTTTGTTCCAGATTCTCTCCTCATATTATTTTCTGTTGTTTTGCTTATTGAATTTCTGGATTTCTCAAGGGTTATTGTAAGAGGAATTGATAGATTATGCTTTTATTCGATTAATTGAAAAATTAGAGAAGAACAAGTGAGTTAATGATTTGATTTCATTGATTCGACCTTCTGCTTTCTTCTCAACTCCAAATCATCTTTTATCCAACACATCAGTCATTATTTTCAATACTGCTTACGTTGGCTTTCATCATTGGATTCCTAATCGTTTGAATCTCGACGATGGCTTTCTAGCATTCTAATCTACTCATTTTTTATTTATTTAATTTTATTTTCATTTGGATTTAGGGGTGTGGGGA
This sequence comes from Papilionanthe hookeriana x Papilionanthe teres, assembly GCA_022702705.1. Lineage (NCBI taxonomy): Eukaryota > Viridiplantae > Streptophyta > Magnoliopsida > Asparagales > Orchidaceae > Papilionanthe > Papilionanthe hookeriana x Papilionanthe teres. Next base: position 52,941,365 of record CM040428.1, read on the forward strand.
GTGACGGTCGATAAGGCAACCAACGAATTGACGGTTTTAGGGAATGTGGATCCATTGATGCTTTGTGACCATGTGGAAGCCAAAACTCATAAAAAGGTTGAGATCTCATCCTTCCTTGATTCGAAGGACCAAAAGAAATCAAAGGTCGGTAGCTAACCAAATAAATCATTTTTATTTGCAATAAGTATTTTGAATGTCATCGTATGGATTAGACTCATCCAATGTTATAAAAATAATCAGTATACAAGATATGCTCAAGATAATAACAGACCCAAACAATTTCAGATAAACACTCCAACATCCATACTGAACTATCAAAAATTCCAAATGCAGCAGATAAACACTCCAGCATCCAAACAATTCTTTCAGATAATAGCAGAATTTGAAAAGAATTAATCATTTTGAAGAAATAAACAGAAAGACTGCGAGAATGATGATAACATGATTTGAATAATGCAGAATAAGAGAGATGTAAATAAAGCCAAGACTCAAACCAAATATAAATAAAGTGAAAATAAACAAGTTTAAAAGTTAAATATGTAAATACATAAGAACTTTGTGGTATACATACATTCAAAGTCATAGAAGTAATTCTTTGCTGAAGAGCGTCTACTTCTCAATCTCTCCCATATTTCATTTGACTGGTAGCTTTAGGATAAGCCTGAATAATAATATATTTTCATTTCTTCAGTGCAAAAATGAAGATGACACGCATTGCATACCTTAAGAAAACCAAATTGTTGTGCGTATAAGCAGATCAGGTCATGACACAAGTGAAATAAAGTGAAGAATTACTTCTATGGCTTTGAATGAATGGATGACCACACCGCTTGATATCATATTGGTAAAAATGGTAAAGGTAAAAAGCCACAAACAATTTATATTCTCAAATTTGTTTAGTCAAATCTGTTTAGGCACCAATTTCTTCAGCGGAAGAGAAAAATGAAGAATGGTTTACATACATACAACACAATTCCTTTGTGCTTACATATCTGACACCTAAATTTTAATAATTTTCGTTTTGCACACATTCAGCTTACATACATAAAGCTTTCGTTTTCCACATATTCCAAATGGCGAAGCAGGAAGACGGTGAACAAAAGATTAGGAAGACGAACAAAAGAAGAGGACGATGGCGAAGGAGTAAGACGAACCGTGACCAAAGCTTGCCTTCGCGTAATAAGCCGAATGAACCAAGCCGAACGAGGGAGGGGGACGATCGCGAGAGAAGACGAAGGAGGAAGGGGGACGGTCACAGGGCTTGCCTTCGCATTACAAGCCGAACGAACGAGAGGGGTAATGCATAAAAAGCCAATCAAGAAAGCTGTGCCGCGGGGCTTGTTACCTCAATCGCGTCCCGCCGAGAGCAGGACGCCGCGCCAAACGACAGAAATTCGTGGCTTGATGCCCGAAGCTCTCAGGCCGCGGTACCAAACGGAGTTAGTGATTAAATACCTGAAAATCCTCTGAGGCATCGCCTGATCTTCGGTGCGCAGCCGTCGCAATGCATATCGACCATAAAAATGAAGAAGGACAACAGTTCTTCCTCCTCCTGCAAAAAAAAATCAAATAAAAAATAAATCAAACAAAAGATGTCAACTAAACTGAAATCAAAATCTAAATTAATATTTGGATCTCTCGATCTCGCTTACTTGTCTTATATTTCTGATCTTCTCACAACTGAAATTCTACAGAACTGCAAGGAGGAGAAATGGGAATGATAAGGGAGGAGATTTATTTTGCTATTTGAGAGCATGTGGTTTATGCTGTGTTTCTTTTTTCTTAAGACTCGCTGCCAAGCGGCCCCCATTTTAGTGCTCAAAATGTGAAGTATGTCTTATCGTTGGTAAGATAAGATGAAAAATCTCTTATGTCAGCTGCAGGTTATGATAGGCTCAATCGTTTCTCTTTTTGGTTTTGTTTGTGGCTTTGTATGATGACGATATTGCTACATGGTTTGTGTAAATATATTTCTTTCTGGGATTGCAAAGAAAAATAAAAAAGGAAACTATCTTTTTGCCTTCGACATTTACATATATATCATACAATTCTTATGTATTTACATATCTAACACCTTTTTTTTCCTTTTTTTTACATTTACACCACCCAAATCTTTTTTGGCTTGTATATAAATAAAGCTAAATATTAACTACTTTTAGCTCGTTTGCTTAATGAACAAAGTAAACATGAGCTACTTTCCTAACATAGCACTATATGTTATGAAAAATGAAATTTTCACACATTTACCTAAGAATAATGAGAGGCCATTGTCATCCAAGAAGAGAAAATTCTTTCTAGTACGCCCAACTTTTGACATGCGCATTTAGGTTACTATATTCAAAATTAACTTATTCCATTTTAATGCGTTCAAGATCATTTGAATTAGGGAAGTTAAAAACTGACCTGACACGTCAACACATTCAAAAAAATGATATGACATTTAGGTTACTATACTCTAAACCCTAAACTAAATTTAGTATTCTCTACAATATCTTATTTTATCTGGTGCCTAGGTGCAAATTAAAAAAAAACTTTTGTATTACAACGCAGCCTCCTTTGAGTTCACCTGCTCCTTCAACTCATCCGTGGCAACAACGGCGGCGGTCGGCTTCCTCCATCCAAACGAGCAAAAGCCTACGCCACCGCTGCCAGCGACGGCGGCGCTCTCACCCACCTTATTGGACACTGAATTAACGAGCAAGCGAATATAAACCTCTCTAAGAATTTTAGTTGTTACAGGATCCCGAAGAATAGATGTGTCCAACTTCCCTAAAACTGTCAATTTATTGCTTGCCTTATCGATCAACACTCCCTCCACTCCTAAAATTCAAAATTATATTAAATGAATAATACACAGATTAGAATTTTGCAGGTCTTATATATTGATCCATCTGGTTAAAAAAAAATTTACATATATTACATACAATTTTGTATATGCATTTAGATATCTTACATATTTACTCGTAGAATCCTACAACTTATATATATGAATCGTTCTTATACATGTGGCTTTGGCTAACTCTTGACTTTTCAAAGGCTATACATGTGTTTTTGGTAGGCTATAAGTTGTAGGATTCTCAAGATAGCTTAGCATTAAATGCCAGTAAATGCATTAAAAGTTGGTCAAAATCCATCATGCATTCAAACTTAACAGGACCCAATAATGGAGGAAAATGATTTGTAGTTTTTTAAAATTTATTTCTTTTCCGTAAGTTCTTGTATTGTAGGACCACAATTCTTAATATAGCTTCAAAATCAGAAGTTCCTTTCACATTTATTCCTCTCCAATTGTGGCTTTTCAGATATTATCCAAATTGATTTTGAAATATTTCTTCTCAAATAAATTTCTTAAACATATCTCAAAATGAAGTGAGAGGTAAACATCTCACGTCTCTCAATATTGAATTATCAGCAAGTATTGACCTAAAATCAAATCAATTGGAAAGATTTTTTTCTTTGTTATTGAATTTGGTGTGTTATGTATCATTTTCGAATAATAAGTTCTCAAGTGAGATTGGGTCGTATCTAAATGCAAACATGAGTCTCTTGGTCGTGTTTGACCTATCACAAAATCATCTCTCAAGTGAAATCATTGATTTAATATTTAAATGTCTTCAATAATTCTTCTTGATCTATCGCATAATAATCTTTTGGGAGATATTTCAAATTGCCCTTGTAATATTTCAATCTATACGGCGCTAAAGTTTATTAGCCTTGCATATAAAAACTTATGGAGTTCAATTCCACAATAGATAGGGAACCAATCAGTTTTATTATCGTTGCGCCTAAACAACAATAATTTTCAATGGGAGATAATATTTCTGAAAAATTGAAGCAAGCTTGTCACAATTGATTTGAGACAGAATTATCTTATGGGAAACATATCTTCAAGGATTGGAGATAGATTATTATCCCTAAAAATCTTACGGTTACGATCAAATAAATTTTATGGATCAATTCTTTCAAAGCTATCCAAACTAAAAGAACTTCAAATCTTGGATATTGTAGATAATTTTCTTTTGGAGTCAATACCAAAATTTTTTAAGCTTCTCAATTCAATGATCATACAAAATAAGAGTCTTGAACCTCTAATTCCCAATGACGCTGTTATTATTCAAAACAAGGGCATGGAAGTTTGATTTTGGGGGATATTATAAACTATTTAGGCATATCTCGGCTAGATGCATTAATGATTAATATGAAAGAAATATATTGTGAATTCATAAACATACTCTCTTGTGAACATTATAGGAAATAATCCCAGTGAAAGGTTCTTATTGAATTAATGAGCTTAGTTAGATTGATAAGCTTGAATTTATCCAAAAATAAATACACGGGATAGATCACTATTAATATTGATGATATACAAAGCTCAGAAAGTTTGGATCTATCGAGGAACCAATTATCATGTTTTTAACATGTTTTTAATATATATAAAAATAAAGCTTTTTATATATATAATTGTATTCTAAAAAATGATTTTTTTCATACCATTCATAATTATAAATAATTTATTTCATCTGCTCTCAATGCATTCACAACTTAGTGCAGAATCTTAACTGACGAATGAATTCTACGATTAAATCTTAGGAATATTTAAATATATAACAAAAAAAATTTTTCTATTAGTATTAATAATCATTTGGCGTTATAAAATTATGCTAGAAAATATATTTTTTATTTTTAAAAAATTATTAATGATATTATTTTAATGTGACGTTAAAATACATACCTACCGACATACATATACATACATGCATACACATATACATATATACATAAACATGAAAATGATGAGCGGAAAATTATAAAATTATATAGTTGACACTTTAACTAATACAAAAATAACGATCCAAATGCCTCCACGATCCACAACGGCTCATTCAGACCGTCCTCTAGCAGCACCTAATAATTTCTCTCCACTTTGAAGATCGCCACTGTCCTCCGTCGACTATCTTTAGCCGTTATCGACTATCACTGACCTCCATCGACCACTATCTACCGTCGTCGATCACTGTGAATCTCTGAAAACGACCACTGACCGTCATCGATCATCACCAACCACCGTCGATCATCGTCAACCACCGTCGATCACCACCGATCGGACGTCGCTAATCACTATTTATCGTCGTCTGCTCCTAGCAACAGATTCACTAGCATATCGACATTGTAAATTGGGAAACTTAGTAACCCTTTCCCGCTTGGAAGATAAGTGGTTGTAATTGTAATCATCTTTCTATAGTGGAATACTTCAGCTGGGTCAGGCCTTGTGGATATTTTCTTTTCAGGTTTTCCACGTAAAAATTTTAGTGTTATTATTAATTTTTTTTATATCTAACACCTAAACTTTTATTTTTACTTGTAACCTGCGTTATTATGAAAAGGAACAAAGTGTCAAAATTGTCCCCGATTATTTATATCGAGATGTTTTAGTCTTTGAATTTATAAAAGTATCAAAATATACCACAAACTCTTTAAATTAGAGTCGAAATAGTCCTCATTGAAGAATAATAGAGTTCGATTTTAAACTGATCAGAACCTAATCTAACACTTTTATAAACTCGAAATTATGTAGCCTACATAATTGATATGCAATAAACAAATAAAACTTTTTTATGTATCTAATTTTTCTATTCTTTCGTTCTTTTGGGAGCTTGAGCAAGCTCAAATTACTCTATCAAAGTGAATTGATTCACACATTAGTCATACCATCATATGTGATCTAAGATAGTTACAAAGAAAAGTGTGAAGTAGATAATGGTATTGAAGTCTAGTTTATATCTAAAAAAATAAAATATCCCAATATGTTAATAATTATTCTGGTACTCTAAAAAGAAATAATATATATAATCTTTATTCAATATAAACATACATTTTACACTCGTACCAATAAAAATAACAAACAAAACGAAAAATAAATGTTATATGTTAACGGAAAAACACATTCATAAAAAGAAAAAAATTTATCTGAAGCTCTCGACACCTTTAGCTCTTATTAGGTACCAGGGACTATCTAGCACTTTATATGCAATATATGTGAAAGGGTTTCTTGTGTACCGCATAACAAGGATTCGCTTACGGTTATATGCAACGAACTATGGGATTTGTACTATTAATGGCAGTCAGGACCTCCTTTCAAAAATCTCAAATGGGTTGTGCCATCGGAAATGATTGTTAAGCAAAAATCATAATCAACATTAGCAGGCTTTCGTTCTTCAAGTAACCTTTCCAGCCATTTTGGGATTCCATTCGAGAATCAAGTTTTTCCACACAGTTCAGTGATGGACATTCCTCCACATGAAGTTTATATAGTGCAGCGAGGTTAGACACCCTCTCCGGATTTTGATCTCCAACGATTTTCATTTTTTCCACGGTGTAAAGATTTTCTACTGCATTAAAGTTATCAGCCTTTTTTATGCCAAGGTATTTAATCTTATGTTGTTCTAAGCATTTTGGAAGTGTTTTCAGCTTCGGACAGCTATCGATATCCAAAGTATCCAAATGAGGTAAAACATGCAACTTTCCTCTTCCACGCTCAAATCCTTCTTTCTCATTTATTACTAAAAAATTAATAAACATTACGGAAGTGTGTTTGATATTTGTGAAAATTGATTTAAGAAGTTTTGTTAAAATTTGTTTGAAGGTATTAAACTTAAATATTATGCACCTAAAGACTAATTTTAATTGAATGTACACTTTTATCCTGAGAAGAGATAATTAACCATAAGGTTTACGTTTATGTGAAATCTAAATCCTAAATCAAAAGTCATCGCAAAATGAGGATGAAATATTCTAAGTGACGTTTTATCTAAAATTTAATGTCCTTCAAATATTTAACTTAGGATTTTACATGAAATTTTCTCGTTATTTCTCGCGATGGGCCGGAGCTCGAAATTATGTAGCCTACATGATTGATATGCAATGAACAAATAAAATTTTTTCTGGTATCTAATTTTTCAATTCTTTTGTTCTTTTGGGAGCTTGAACAACCTCAAATTACGCTACTAAGGTGAATTTATTCACACATTAGTCACACTATCATATATTGGAAAAGGGTTTTAAATTTTTTGGTGTTTGCTTTCATTGTAAAAAAAAGAATGGTATTTATACAAATATTCTAAGATTTAGAATGGAAAATAAAGTAAATTGGAGCAGAAATTAAGCCTAGACATCAGCATATGGAATCGGCGTTAATTACACCATATCAGGGCAATTAATGTCATTGATTCATATCAAAAAAATTAATATTGTTGATTTATTTCTGATAATCATGTTAACATTAATAACTATCAGACAACTCGTAGATCCATTAATAGATGTCGGCCGTAAAATTTTAAAAAAGGTGATTTTAAAATATGGTTTAGATTTAAAATAGTAATTTAAAATAATAGGGTGTAATTTTGAAAAATAGTAATATAATTTTGAAAAATGAAACGGGATACCATACATTTGATATTTTGGATTAGTCGAGTGTAACACTACAAATAATGCATTTATCCCGAAATGTAAGCACATCACTTGAATAGTGAAACTCAACTAAACGAACTAAAGAATCTATTGTTTCGTTTAGTCTGCGAAACCAGGTTTATAACCCGACAAGTTCCCCTATTTAATATCAAAGATTAAATAAAGTTTATATTACATGGGTTCTAAAGTACTTCTATAGACAAAGACCTATAGTTAATTATATCTTAAATGACGGAAGTCACTTAAGAAAACTCTCGATTAAGATCGGCGTATATGTTTTCGAATTTAAAGCTTAACTTTCACAATCGGACATCGAAATTCAAGCGTAATGACTCAAAATAGGAACAGTTTATTTTAGGAGTCCAAAGGAATGAAGAAGTAGGGGATGTCACGGATCTAAGGGGAACCTCGGTGACTTCCCAACTATCTTATTTGTTTGGCTTAAATTTCGAGAAGATGTTATTTAATGTTTCATCCTGCCGATTTTATTTATTTAGGGTTTATATTCACGCGATACCCAATCGCGCAAATAGCCTAAGAAGATAGGAAGATTTACACTGTACCGTACGGCGACCTCAGAATCCTAAAAGTGTTGGGACTTATATTGCACAACAGAGTTGTGCAAAAGCCTAAAAAACGGAGTGAGGATTTACGTCACGCTAGGAGAACTGCCTCGAAATCCTATGAGATTGTTATTTAAACTAAAAGAAATGATTCAATTGAAGATCGTCTTTTATTTTGTTGTTGTGATCGCTATCGTCGTCATCCTTCGTCCGTTGCATCCTCATCGGGCTGCCATCGAGGTTTTGCTCCAGGCTTCAAACTTCTGGTTGTAACGATCCTAGGTCTAGAGTTTATGTTTTATGTTTACATACATAGTTAGTGTTGGGTCTCAGGGTCTGTCGTAGGGTACCTCCTAAACCAGGTGTCCTACTATCATCTATCCTAAGGTCCCCTGCAAGTCTCTAAAAAGCAACAATAATAATAGCATAAAACATGCTACGAAATGTAATCAGCAATAAGCAGTAATAATCACAGGTGTATATGCAGTAAATGAACAGTAAACAGGAGCAATCGCAAGCATGTATATGTACTGTAAAAATGTAAACAGGAATGACTAAACTGAGCAGGTATATGTGCAATGGAAAAGTAAAGCAGTAAAAGTATACTAAGCATGTAGGTGCTATAAAAAAAATAAAACGAACAAGCTAAACATGTATATTTGTTATAAAGAGTAAAGCAAAAATGACTAAACTAAACAAGTATATGTGCTACGAAAGGTAAAACAAGTATATGTGCTACGAAAGGTAAAACAAGCAGAAGAAGCGTAGCAAAAGAAGAAATAATATTGTAAAGGTACCGTGGTCGCTGGCTACGCACAATGCATCACCGCCTGTTATTATTATTTTTTTATTGCTTCCTGCAAAGGCATTAGAGCTTAAAAGAAAATAAGAAAATGCGTCAGGGTGAAGGTCTAAACTAGTAGTGTGTATCGAAATGTGTGCAGGAAAGGTAAAGTGTGAAAATCTGGTGGCAAACCCAAAAGAAAAGAGAGAAAGCCCCAAAAGAAAGACGAAAGAAAACAAAGAAATCGAAAAAGAAAACAAAAAAGTCTCGTGGAACCTATCGAAAATCACGAACAATCACAAAAATCGTAGCAAAAAATAAAAACCACGAAAACACTAAAAAACTCACAGACGTCCCGCTAAACTCACAGAAAACTGTAAGAAAACCATGGGATATCTGAAAAAGACCGTAAGCATGATGGCGGAGAGGACTCAGAGCTGTGTTGTATACCCTTACCTCAAGTACTAACTACGAAACTGTCATCCTACGGAAGGCAGTTCTAACTCGATCCAGATAGTCAACAGTGGACTTTTGTAAAATTTTCATTCATTTCATTTGGATTGCATGCAAGAAAAAAGTGTATGGGTAAAGAGGCTATTTTGTAGTTAGGATAGTTTTGTATTTAAAATGTATATTTATATTTTATAAAACGACACGATCCACAGGTTGACTATCCTAATCGACTTAGGACTGCTAGCAACCTAAAAATGACAACGGCAAACACCCCGAGGGCAGGCGAATAGTGTCGTGAATTCCTTCATCTACCCTCTCCAGGGTCTCTGAGTCGGGAGGCACTATTCTAGGATTCTCTCGTAACCTTCCCTACTGCAATATTATCATTGTCATCAACCCTAACCACCCTTATTACAGTCTTGCTTGATGGCCCCACATATAGCAAAAGGGCTGTACATGCACGTTTATGCGTCCTACATAAACGTGTGATTTAGACCAAGAAGTAAGAAGAAAACAAAGGACAGGGGACAAGGAGGAGAAAGAGGAGGAAACGATCCTTTCTAAAACAACGACGCAACAAAGGAGGATCGTCCCTCAAAATTGAACAAAACGGATGGTTCGACAATCCATGGATCAACCGAAGTATCATTTTGTCCAATTCAACAAAAGAACCCTCCCAAAAAGTAATCTTTACCACTCTTATACCGTCCTAACTTTGGACTGGTATAGGTAGACTCTAGGCTCACTCCCCCACCTAAACCAAAGGTAAAATCCAAAACAATTCATTATTGGATCGGGATAATGACACCAAGGGTTAAGACTCGACATCGAGAACCGTGACTCGAACCATTGAAAGCAAAAGACGTGAACCGGTGTAAAGCAAGCTCCATCTGTGGTGCAAGGTGAGCAACCACGGAGCGACTGAAACATGTAATAAAACAGACTCACATAAAGGAATGTGAAGGAGCAATCACCGAGGAATAAAACCAAAACAATCAAAACTTTCCAAAGGAATCAAGAGGGAGCCCCCTATGTTTAAAAAGATCAAATAAGCTCTAAATCCAAACCATACGTATAGCAAGAATCAATATTAAACAAAAGTCGTCTACTTCATGCGAGTGCGGATGTCTTAATTTATAAGGAAAGGGTAAACAAACAATTGAAATGACATATCTTGTACTTGCCTACCCACCAAATATTGTTGAGGCATTTACATACATACCACTCAATTCACATGTATTAAGATATGTAACACTTAAGCCATACTTTTAAGTTTATAACACCCAAATGTTTCATATTAGATCTAGAACGTGAAATATGCCTTTTCATTCATAAGGTAGCATAATTGTAAGAAAAACCAAAGCTTAGGTGTTAGATATGCAAATATATAGGAATTGAGTGGTATTTATGCAAATCTTCCACTGACAAGAAAATAAGACTGCTCTAGCTCCAGCTTGAAATCATACAAGATAGAGTTCATAAATCAGGTTTCAACATTTGCCAAAAAGGTTTTAATGATACCTGCTTTCAATTTTCTTCACCTGATGAAGGTTTAATTCTCATTTTATCCAAATTTTGAAACGTACCAGATCTCTATTTAAAAATCAAAAGAGAGTGAAACTCAAAGCTAATTGTAGTATAATTTCCCCACATGTATCACTTACAAACTACTGCCATAATTCAACACATTACGATTACTTTCAGCTATCGATAACAGCATGCTCAACACTCTAATTTTCAGCTTTTAAGCACGAAAGAATAATAATAATAATAATAAGAAAAAAAATGGTAAAAATAAAATTTAAAAAAACCTCTATATGCTTCTTATTCAGCACCTTCAACCATGCTAATAAGTAAAGAGTTAAGACAAGCAAATAAGTACCTATTTTGGTATAAATGAAAACCCAAGTATTCTTCAACTCACAAGATGTACAAGTCTCTAGAAGCGTAATGTATGGAACCTTAATCAAACTTTTGGCCGCCATGAGCAAGGGGAACTTTAGAGATGAATCACTGTACTGTTATTGCTAGTTTAGATGTAATTGAACAATATTCGTATTACACAGGAGAAATAAATTGATATTTACATCTATAACACTTCCTCATAAATTGTTTCGAATTTCTTAGCCGCAGGTCCTAACCAAGGATGTGAGCTTGCATGACTCTTATGAAATTGCACACTATTGATTATATGATAAGTTTAAACACATGCGAAGAAGTAATAACATACTAGAATATCAGCATTGAAATACATGAGCAAACTCTAATTAGGAGCCGGCCAAAAGATTAAGAACCTGGGCTTGATAACAGGTAGGGACTTTCAAGCAATTAGGTATACTAACTTCAATGCTATACAAATTCCATCCAAAACTCATAATAGCTTCAAAGATAACAGAATGGGGGAGGAGAGGAGGGAGACCTTACCCTGATTCAAAAGCACAAGAATCCCAACCCAAAAGCTCTGAGAATGCAACAGCAATAGAGATCCGACCAAACCTGATTTTTTTTTTTTTTTTTTGTGGCAGTACCTCCCCAACACTATAAAATTTCAGCCCCAAAACTTCTATAACCAATAACTCTCACGTCTCTCGCTTAAGCCTTTCTCAAAAGAACTCAGCACTCCAAAGAACCTCAAGCATACAGGATGAGCCGAACAGCAGACAAAACGACAACAACCCGAAACCTTCCCAATCCAATGGCTTTTATAGCCGAAGAGGGAGGAAGTTCTTACCTCGACTTACCGGATGGGTGAGCCGAACTAAAGGAAAGCGGGAAATGAAGGTTCCCGGAGACCTCTTCTTTCGGCGGGACGAAGCAGAAGAAGCTTCGGAAATGAAGGTCTCGGGCAGGGTATGTCGGGGCCAGGTCAACTCCTCCTCACGTGAACTCACGTGAAGGAGAGAAGCTTCGAGAGGTGGGCGGCTAGGGCTCGGCCTGGGCCGAGCAGGCTCGTGATCTTGGGAGGAAGGGGGGAGATGGCGCGGCTAGGGTGTCGCACGAGCCGAAGAAGAAAAGGATCTGATCTTCACACACAAGAATTAGGGGTTTGGAGGAAATGAAATGCTTTAATTATTATTATTATTATTAATTTTATAATATTTAATATTAAAACCTCCTTATTTGCACACATTTTGCTCGAGCACGGAACTATATAAAAATTAGTGTCTTTCCCGGCTAAATTCGACATTCCGAATACAACGGCGCAGTACATTTCGTCATTCGGAGTCATTTGGACAACCTCGTCGACGGTCGCATCAAAAAATATGTCGAATTTAAATTTCGTCGACACTTCGTCTCGTGATCGATCGTTTCAAAGATTTAATTTTAATTTTGATTAATTTTAAAGCAAATAAAGGCCCGAGCGACGTGAAGTGTTTAAGTGTGTCGAGGGTCCAAATTACGAAATTCGTGCATGCGACGGTGCGAATTATGCACGAAACAACCCTATGGCTTAAAGGTCCTATAGGGACTCATTTTGAGCTCCGTCGTGTCAGTTTTGACCTTCTAAATTTTATAGGCTCAAGAATTATACGCGCTGAACTTCAAAACGAAAGAATAATGGCTTGAGCTTCTAAAACGATGCGGTCTCATATCTAAATCCTCTAGTGATAATCAACAGAAAGTCTCATGCTTAGATCCTAAGCACTAAAAATAGAGAAAGATCTCACCAAAAATGAGGTCAACAATATAAGGATGTAATCACTCCTTATTCTCAAATAAAATTAATTTAATCTTATCTTAATTCAATTAAAATAAGTCTTTATCAGCATTTATTAAAAAAATGCACATTTCCATACATACACCATTAAAAAAAAAGGGACATTCCCATCTATAGCACGCAACTCTTATTTTCTTAATAATAAATTTCTTTTATCAAAATTTGGGAAGGAACATGTGGTGTTAGAGTGGGGCACATGGGAGATTAAGGGTCCGTTTGGTTCAGCTTTAGAAGGTGCGACGTTTTAACGCGCCTCAGATTTTTGGCGAAAGCGAAGCGAAGGGCCTCCGGATTCGCGGATGTTTGCCGCGAAGTCACGTGAAAGCGGACCGCGGGATAAACCCCGCAGCCTTGACTTTCACTCGGCTATGAGGGTCTTTTTCCTGTCGCTGCCCTCGCCCGCATCCGCTCCCGAACTCGTTTTCTATCGTAGAGGTTCTTGCGATCTCGACGTTCTTCTTCCGCGATCGAGAACGATCGAATCCAAGGTAACATATATTCGATCTAACTACTCTACCGAGGCCCCGTCCCCCTCTCCTTCTCTCTTTCTCGTTCCTTCCATCTCGATCTTTCGACTGTATACTCTTTCGACTGCTAGCAATCGATCTGGTTCTGGATCTGCAATTTTGACTGTATAAACTTTGACTGTATAATCTTTCGATCTACTAGCAATTTTAACTGTATAATCTTTCAATCTGTTATAATCTCGTACTCAGAAAGCCTTGAAATATTTGGTTTAGCTTTTCGATCTGCTAGGAATTTTGGGATTGGTTTTTCTGGTTCGTAAGCTCCTAATAATAGCTTTATCTTTTTTCTACTTTGTTAGCTCCGTCGTTTTGGCTTTGTGAATGTGGCAATGAATTTGCAATGCAAATGTTTGTTCTTCCAAGTTGAAATGAAAGTGAGCTGGGGGTTGTTTGCATGGAATTGCTCGGAAATGTTGACATCAATAGGCCAATTTCTTTGTCGATTTTGTTTGGAGGTGGATTTGCAAACAATTTTCTTAATTCTCCCTAGATTTATGAATTTTTTCACGGGAGTGATCCTTTTTCTTTGGAGGTTGCAATGATCCTTTTTTTGCTTTATTTTATGTAGTTAGGTTGGTTTTGGCTTGGAATTTTTATGTCTCTTTCTCCCTTCTCCCTTTACCTCTGCCGATCTACTGTTGATCGTTTTGGATTTTCTGTAGGAAAGCTTATGAGATCAATGCCAGTATTGTTTAGTATTTTCTGTGGTTTTGGGTCCGTTAGAACTATAGCATATGATGTTAGATAGGTTGGAATTTATATATTTTTTTTCTCTCTTATGTGGGTAAGATTTGCTCTGTAGCTACAACTTTTCTTAAATCATTAGCATTTGTATTAGTAAGGCTTGAATGTCTTTTTAGCATTTCAATTGAAATGTTTTATTGTCAAGTAAAAGACTTTGAAAATATTTGGCATGAAATACTTGCTTTACCAAGGCTTTTCACTATTTTTATAAGGCTTTTAGTTGCATTGGATAGCATTAGAACATCAAACGAATTCTTCTTAACGCCATATAGACAACAAACATTGGCCCTGTCTAACTTGATGCTTAAAATTGGCCATAGCCTTCATATGATCTACTTGGTTTTCTATCATTGGCCATGTCTTGACTTGTATACTATATTTAAAGTGTGAATGTTCATATAATGACAAGTTCAGTAACATAAAATTGGACATGGGATGGCTATACTTCAATTTTTCTATATATGTGCTTGGTGCATTAAGGTTTCATTTGAAGCTTGCATATTATTCTACGTGTGTTATTCATATACTTCTATTATATATGAGAAGGTTGTACTTCAATCTTTCTATTAGAAGGATGATTCCAAATATTTTTTGTTCGATGGATTCACCCTGGTCTTGTGAATTCAGTTATTATTTACTGTTTTGGGCTGAATTCAGTTCAATTATTATTTACTATTTTGGGCTAAAATGGTAGCACCAATGCTTTGTAAATTTACTGTTTTGGGTTGAATTTAGTTATTATTTTGGAGAAGTCTCAATGCATCTTGTGGGCTCATGTTTCTATATCTGGTGGGCTCATGTTGGTTCTAATCAAATTATGAACAGCTTTCTTACTTGAACTTGCTCATTTTTGTGTTTTGTGAGCATACGAACTTCTAGAAATGTTTGGGATTGGAAGTGTTCCAAATGTTTCATGTGTTCAATAGCCTCATATTGGCATGGTTGGGAGTTTGGACAAGATGTGTGGTCTGCTCAGTTTGAAAGGCTCGGTTTTGCTTCTTATAAAAGTCTTTAGTATGTTTTTAAAAGGATTATGTGTTAAGTGTGCAATTGTGGCTATTTCCAGTAAATATACAGTTGCAGATTTGCAATTCTAGGTGTTGTTGCGGCTGGAAGACGAATTAATGGAAATTCTTACTGTTTTTGAGTTATTATGGGTGGATTGAGCACTGTGTGCTGTTTTCTGTTAAAACGGGGTTGGGCTGTTTAGAATCCATTTGTAAAAGCTATGTAGATGTTCAAAAATTTAATAAATGAAATATATTACTCATTTTCCCGTGGACGTAGGTCAATCTGACCGAACCACGTAAATTGATGTGTTTCACTTTCTTTATATAGCATATTTTCTTTATTATTTTGCATTTTAACATATGTTATTTCAATTCTCTATAAACATAATATATACCACCAATTTAAATCTGTTTCACAATTAGTTGTTTTGATCAGTGTATCATTTTACACAGCTAATTATGTGCTTACCTATATTATTTATTTAATTGCAATTTAATATCTCTTCATGCTAGTATAAGTAAAGATATTGCTAATATTTCTCCTATTCATAATATGTCTAATAAGAACAAAGAAGTTGCTACTCCTGCACTTTGGGAGAATGACATAAAAATAATATTCTGCGATCTATGCATAACGGAAGTCGAAAAGGGGAATAAGCCAAATTCGTTTTTCAAGAAAGGGCTAAGAAAACATCGTTACAAATTTTAGTGAGGCATACGACAGGGATTATGACAGTGCTACAACTAAAAAATAAATGGGACCAACTCAAGAAAGAGTGGAAACTTTGGAAGGATTTAAAACAAGGATCGATTGGCTTGTGCTGGGACCCGTTGAAGCGAACAATTGTTGATTCAGAAGCATGGTGGGCTGAAAGGCTTGCGTTAAGATATTATTCAATAAATATTTGTAATGTTAATCATTTTTATTTTTTTGGCCTTCTAATAAAATTTCATTATATTTTACAGATTTTTCCTACGGCGAAAAAGTTCAAATCAGTTGGGATAGAACCAAAATTGGAAGACAAGCTCGACAGGATGTTTAGTGGGGTGGTAGCTACAGGGAAATATGCAGCTGCCTCTAGCCAGACAATTTTTGAAACAACCCCTGAATATGTGGTCGTGGAACTATCAAACGATTCAGCAGAGATCCGCATGTATGAGCAAACTGAAATCCAGTCAACAAACCGTACAAAGCGCTCCCGGAACGAAAGAAAGAGAAAGAATTCTGTTGCATCTATGAGAGACCAACTCTCATACCAAGTGGAGTCATCTAATGATGCCCCACATAGAGTTCAAAAAAACGACGTATATGAGGTCGTTAGGCTTCTTGAGGACGACCCAGACTTTACTGTGAATCGTGATCTTTTCTACTTTTCTGTCGACCTCTTCCGTGATTCCTTACATCGAGACTTCTTTACTGCATTGAGCAAAGAGCGACGATTAGAATACATTCAATATTATTATAACTGTCGCACCATTTGATTTTATGTCGCACTGCTTAAATTTATTGCATCTACTGGATTGAACTACCAGCCATTTATTTGTTTGGACAATTTTTATTAGATTGAACTGATGTTTAAGCTTTCTATTTTCCTAGTATAGTTCATTCATGTGCTTCTTTTAGTCCATTTATGATTCCTAAAGACCTTAATTTGGTTTAATTGTAATAGGCATTTTATATCGTCATGGACCCAGAGGAAGTCCGACGCCGACGGCGAAATGCAGCGGTAAATATATCGATGCAATACTATAATACGTACGTCGATCGTGTACCCTGTTACACGTCATCTCAGATTGGGGACAAATGGATGGGAGAAATGATTTCAAGACACCCAACGAGATTTCGAAACATCTTTCGCATGTCTCAAGAAGTTTTCAATGATCTTTTAATAGATCTAACAACATCTCATGAACTTCACGGGTCTTCCCGTACAACATCCCGTGAAGTACTAGGCATAACACTTTACATACTATCACAGAACGAGTTTATGCGGGGAGCCATGGAACGCTTCCAACACTCATCCGAAATAATAAGCAGATATTTCTCAGTTGGTTTGAGTTCTCTTGTCAGTCTAGCACAAGTCGTAATAAAACCAACCGATCCAACTTTTGCAAGGACGCCAGTAGAGATTTGAAACGATGACCGATATATGTCATATTTCAAGGTATACTTCTATACCGCAACCACATATTAATTGACTGCATATTGAAATGATTTTTGTTGTATATAAAGGGTTGCATCGGCATAATCGATGGAACACATGTTTATGTTGTACTGCAGGATAACGAGAAAGTTGCATTTATCGGCCGTTCTGGGAAGACAACTCAAAATATAATAGCGGTTTGTGATTTCAACATGTGTTTTACATTTGCATTGGTTGGATGGGAGGGCAGCGCACATGATAGTAGGATTTTTAAAATTGCAACGAGAAATCCAGTGTACAATTTTCCTCACCCACTGCATGGAAAGTTCCTTTGTAATATAAACAGTAGATATTTTTTTTAAGGTACCTTGCTAAGTTTCATAATATTACAGGAAAGTATTATTTGGTGAATATTGGCTACCCAATGCAGAGGGGGTACCTTAAACTTTATCCTAACACAATGTATCATATTCCAGATTTTGAGAGAGCCAGTAATCGTACAAGAACTATAAAAGAGGTGTTCAATAAAAGACAATCATCCTTGTGAGACGTAATTAAGAGTACATTTGAAGTTTGGAAGAAGAAATGGGTCATACTTCGAGATATGCCGCATTATCCGTTTCTCAAACAGGTGCAGATAGTGTTAGCAATTATGGCTCTATATAACTATATTAGGCGGCATCTAACTTGAGCTGATGTTGATTTTGAGCGTGTCGAGCTCAATAAAGAGGTAGTTACAATCGAAGGTTATGAATACCGCATTGGCCAATCTCTATTATAGGAGGAGAACGACATTGCCCAAATTTGCACTAAAGATGGGGAGGGTGCGAACGAAATGACAGCCATTCGAGAAGAGATTACTAGCTCATTAGTTGGAGAGTGATTATGTTGAGCAGAACTATGTTAATGTTGTTTAGGTTATTCTTTAGTTTTGTAATGTCTATTTACATTATGTGGAGCATTTTCCTTCACATTAACTGATCTGTAAGAGTAATGTTTGTCTTTTGTCTAGTTTGATTGTTTTCATTTTGTTGAAGCAGTTGGTAATCAATGTTTGTCTTTTGTCTAGGTAATTCAGTAATATTATTGTTCTGCCACTGGTTCCAGCCTCCTCTTTCTTCTTTCCACGGCCATAGCTCACCTCTTGACCACTCACCACCTCCAAACTCTTTCTTCTCACCCCTACCACCACCCTCCTCCTCCTTCTTCTTCTTCTTCTTCTCCCTACTACTTCCACCACCATCTCCCTTCTTCTCCTTTATTTTCACGTCACTAGGGACTTTCTCATTACATGATCCCGAAGCATCTCCGCGGCCAAATTCCCGAAAACTCTCACTCTATTGCTCTCTTGATCCAAATTCACTCCTAGGACTCCTAAAATCCAAATAATAATAATAATATATTTTAATATATATATATATATATATATATATATATATATATATATATATTATAGTTAGAGTAATATGCTACACATTCGAGCACTTTTTTGTGATCAATTTTATGGAAAAAAAAATAATACATTCGAAGTCGACGTAAACTGCGTCCACACAATGGCTACGATCCACCAAATTAATTTTCTTACAAACTCAAAATATATATAAAATAGTTTTTGAATGAAAAAAATTAACTATATTATAACATATAAAATATATTTTATTTATTTCAAATAAAACATAAATAGAATAAAATAAAAAACAAAATCAATACTCATCACAAATGGTCCTTAAATTTTTTTTACTTTTTTTTTATTTTGGTGTTTATTATCATTTTACCAACTAATCAAATACCTTCAAATTTTTTAATATGTTTCTTTATCTTCTGACCGCAGCCTTCACAAGCACAGTTTATTTTGACCATCAGAACGATGACTTGAGGCGACGATACCTCTTCTTCCTTCTCAATCAAATCCTCGTTAAATCAGTAATAAATCAAACAAATTTAAAATAAAAAAAATTGAAATCTAATTTTTTTTATTGATCTCACTTACTTCTCTTTAAAAATCCAATAAAAAAATAATAATAAATAATAATTTGAAATCAAATTTGTCTATCGATCTCACTTACTTCTTCCATCTCTAATTTTTTAGCTCTGTGGGTTCTATATACTGAAGGAAGTGGAGAAGTTATATTTATATATAGAGTGAGACCAAGAGAGGTGGTCGACCAAGTGGCTCACTATGAAGCGCGGTGGATTCAATGTGTACTTATTAATTTATGTATTATGTGCATGCATGCCATGCAATAGTTACATGCATGTGTGTATTAATTGGTATGGGCTTTCTTTAGTGGTTTGCATTGTATGTAATTTGTAAATTTTCCTTTAAGAAATTGGGGCATTTATATATAGACCACCCAATTTTTATGTATTTACATATTTGACATTTGTATTTTTGTGAACATAAACATGATTATATATATAATATATAGGATTTTTATTAGCACTCTAACAACGGAAACTAATACGCTGAACTGAACCCACTTGTTAGAGTTTATGGACTAAGCCCTTGTGGTATTGTGGTTTCATTTCACCATTGTTTTCGGCTCACCCGTGGATCAAACTTAATATAAAATCCCTAAGAGCTTCTCTCAAACCTTATATGCATCTCTCTCTTGTGCCTCCTCTTCTATAAGAACAAGTTCTCTAACAAGTTATATGCACTCAAGATATATACATGACTCTACATCCTAAAAAAATTTAATAACTTTATTTTTATATTTATATAGCTAAAATTTTTCATATCATATCAAAAATATTATCATTTTAACATTTAAATGTGAAATACCTCGTAAAAATTAGAGTATACATTTTAGATATGAAAATACCTAAGAAATCAGTAGCATATATATGTTGTGTAGAAAAATAAACACCAATTTTTTATATAAAATTTATCTTGATATCTTAATAAATTATTTTCCTCTAAATAATGGTAATAATTTTTAAATTAAAATAAAATTTAAATCATTTGTTGTAGAAAAAATATCATTTATCATTCAACTTACTTTAGATTACCTTTCATTCATTATGGATCAAATTTTATTAATTGAATTGAATAACTTAGTAATAATTTTTTACAATAATATAAAAGGTAAAAAAATAATTGAGAATATTTTTAATGATTTTTTTAATGTAAAATATATAGTTTGTAATATTATCATAAAAAATTATATATTTACTAAGATATCATGACATTTTTATATGATATTAAAATTTCATAAAATTTTGGTAACCCTTAGTAAATATATCAATTTAATTAGTGTATATTAGATGCACAAAATGTTTTATCGTTTAAAGCATAATATTTTTCAAAATATCCTTAATACTCTTATTCACTTATTTAATATTAAATAAATATCCTTAATAAACCTTTAATTTCACGTATGAATTACAATACTGCCCCAAAAATACCTTAAAGTTGAAAAAGCTTCTTCATAAATTCTCTCTTTCATAAAAATTAAATTGCCCATGTTCTTGAACATGAAATTATTAATAAATTATATAGTAAAATGATTTTTTTAATTGATATATTACCAAAAAAAAATCATCTAATCAACATTGATGGTCCATATTGATGATTTTCATTATCTATCTTCATTAAAATACTATCAACTCCCATCATTACTCAATTATGTTGTAAGACCTACTATTCATCATAAATAACAGTTTGTCATATTCTGCACTTCATGAGATTGGTCATACATGGCTCTATTACAATTATGTGAGTTTATCTGACATTAATTTCCAGGTAAGGTTGTATGTCCAGTTGTATTAGGCTTGTTTGATCCTTTGCATAGTTGAACATACGTTCCTTATTTACAACATTTATCTCTCTTTTGATAACATAAATCTTCACCACTTAGGTTTTCACGCAAAAATATATCATGTGATATAAGTCTTAATATTCTAATAAAATGTGAAGTTTAACATTCAAATAAATCACTCTCAAAATCAATAAAGTCGAATGACCTCAATAAGATAGTTGATATGTTACTGAGTTTTTCAGTATCTTCAACATCTCTTACTTTTAACTCATTTGAATTTTGTGAATAAATTGTTCTCCATTTCAGTCTTCCCATTTGATACTACAAATCATCAATCATGTAATCTTGAACTTATAATTTTTTTGAAGACAAAATCATAACCATAATCAAGAGTTTTATGAAGGAACACTATTACTTAAGACATTATTAACTATAAGAATTTGTACTTATAGAAAGTTAGACACCCATATTAATTTAAACCTTTTACAATCTTCAACATAAGTAGAGGAAAGGTCTCTTGGTTAAAATCCTTATCATGCAAATATCCAAAATTCATTTATTTAAATAATTGATCTTAAACTAAGTGATATTTTTATCTTTTGAGATAATATATTACTTTTTATGTCGTGTTTGATTATTCAGGATCAAATTTAATGAAATAACCCTTAACTCAAATCAACTTAAACCAATCCACACAAGTTAAACTTTCATAAATGAATGAACAAATATCTTTATGAGAATAAATATTCTTATTTCTTTAAAGGCATGTAAAACCATTACTAATAGGGCTGCTATAAATAGCTTAAATATATTGAATTAGGAGCATAAATGACGACCACTATTTCTTTACGAGTTTTCGGTATCACCCAATCCTAAAGATTTTCGAATCAACTTTTCACAAAACTCATAATTCGTTGCTCTCCTTGTCGATCATTATTCCCTCCCCTCCTAAAATCAAAATAAATATATGAAGATTAATCAAAAACTCACATGTTTAAAAATCTAAATTAAAAATTTAAAGGGCCTTTTAATACAAATAAACTAGATTTTATGTATTTATATCTTTAACACCTAAGCCTCTTTTTTTACATTTATTCACTCAAACAAAGAGGGACTGATCTGGCTCTATATTTTAGAGTAGTCAAAATCACCATATATTTAAATTTTTTAAATGATGGGCAAAAAAATACTCCGTGGGAGGCCAAATTAATAAATTTTTTAAATTACATTAGAAAATTTAACTAAATTTTGCTAATTATATAGAGAAATCTCAAATTTCAATATCCACCCTGAACATAACCCAGTCTACCAATGTCAACGTTAAGTTCATGCTTATGCTTGAGATACGCCGGCAGTGAATCCACGTCTATTGCTCCTGTAACAGTCGCCAATTCCTCCTCGGCATCCACATTTGCCTGGTGAACCCTTGGGCATAAATGCAATTACAGAAACATCAGGGATAATATTAGATTTACATAAATACCACACTAATATGTAAAATAAATAATAATATATTGGGTGGTATACATGTAAATGATTAGGGCTTTAGATAATTTATATGCGATATTTACTGTGATAAATACATTTTATAAATTAAAATTTCAAACAAAACAAAGAAAAAAATAAAATAATTACCTTTACATTGTCGAAGAAGTTGCTTGATTCACTTAACGCGGCCGTAGCAATTAAAAGTCAATCTAAAATAATCTCGACTGCTCAGGGTCCGTTTGGGACTATTTATTTTTGTGCGGCGTGGCCTCGAGTCGCTGTTTTTTTAGGTTCGTTTGAGAACTACAACGCTGTGACTTTTTTAATAAAGTTAGGCAAAATGCGACCACTTAACCAGCACTTCGTATTAACTTTTTACTACCCTACCCCCGCTCGCCTCACTCACGACCAACCTAGATACCTCCCTTCTCTCACGACTTAGATCCCTCTCCTATCTGATTTTTTGCACTATTCTGAAGTGATATTTTACTTCTCAAGTATCAGATATATTATAATGACAATTCTGTTGCAAACAACATTACTGCACATGGGCATAATGATCATTTGTCCATAAACAACTGCAAAACAACTTTATTTAAACTGCACAAAATAAATAGCCAATCAGCTTATCCACAACTTATGCGCAACAGTTTCGTGAGGCAGCTGGTGAGCAGTAGCTGCAGCTGTCTCAAAATAAACCCTTTTATGTGTAACATGTCTCAAAATAACTTTATTTAAACTTTATTCTCCAGTGTTTGCTTATTTAGCACATAAACTTTAATTTTTACATAAATACCACCCTAATTTTTCACATCACCTGTCATCATCATAAGGGTGGCATATATGTGAAAATTAAAGGTTAGTTATTTAATATATAAATAGATATGAAGTGAGGGGTACGTATGTAAATCTTCAAACTTTAATTTTGACATATATCTCGTCTTTTCATTTTTTTTCCTAAATTAAAAGAGAGATATTTTTTTATAAAGTTTGCCATGTTATTATGAAATCTTGCCAATATATTTTCTTCGCTTCTTTGCTCGCATCTCTCTTTTCAGCATTGCTCATTTCTTTTGGGTTATTGAAGTTCTAAAATAACCCATAAAATAAAATAGGATCCATACTATTTATATCACAAAGCCTAATAATTAGACTGAGACCAATAAATTCAAACTCCATTTAATTCAAATAATAAACAAAAATAAAATTTTAAAGAGAATGCAATCCGTCAATATATGCAAATAAAATTTGCAAAATAAATCAAAGATTGTGTGAAAGTTAAATTAAAATAAGCATTCGAGACTATTTGCCCTTAATAACCCTTAGTTAGCTACATGTTGCATTCATCTCAAATCATGTTGACAAATTTTAATATTGATATTGATCAAACATCTACTAGAATGAACAAATTGAATTAAAATGTATTAAATTGAATGACACATTGTTACAAGAACATCTATATATATGCATATGTGCATGCTTACTTGCTGAGGCTATAATTTTAGGGGATGTTTAGTTTTGTTTGGCTTAGGAGGTACAAGTTTAGGTAAATTAAATTAAATATTAATCTATACTAAATCAATTATTTGGATTGATTTGAGTTGATGCTTCAACTGCATTTAATCTTAGGAATGTTTGCACACACACATGCCTCCAAACTCACATGTATTTACAAACGTCTGTTTATCTATATTTAATTTTGATTTTGGATTCATTATTAATTTATATTTTTAATTAATTCATATTTACTTTCAATTTAAGTTTAAACTTTGCTCTAATCTCATTTTTTTATATATGAGAACCAAAAATTTATTTATTTTTTCATTTGTCAAAATTCACAGAGAGAGAGAGGAAATAGAGAAACCTGCATCCAATCATCAAATATTTATTTCTTCTTCAAACAAACATTTTATTCTCCCATATTTTCATAAATAACCTCCTAAATTTAAGCAGATGACAGTGAGTAATACTGAACTCTCATAATTTTTCACACTGCATAACATAATTAAGCAATTGTTGGGGCATCTCTTTGCAAAGTGCTGAGAAATCCGAACAAGTATCAGTCCCATCTGTCACTGCTTCCCTTATCACTCATCTCAAGATGGCCACTGCTACTACCGTTGTTTGAAACAACCACAACTTTACGTTTGATCATCTTCTCCAGATGCAACTGTAGTGTATTAGCGTTGACTCTCCCTTGAACGGTCACCAATCCTGTTTTGCGATCAGCATATATCGCTTTTACCTCTGGGCATATATGCAATTATGAAAATATTAGGGATAAAGTTAGATGTCCTTAATTTGTAGATAAGTAAAAGCAATTTAGCTTTTTAATTCAATTAACTAAAGTAAACTAATTACCATCCATCTCTAGAAGAGTCTTCCTGACTTCCAAGATGCACTCGTCGCAATCTATAGATGTCTTCAAAACCACAGTTGGATCCCCCAACTAGCATAATATCAATAATAATAATAATTATTATTAACCAAATTCAGTCTTCTACATAATATATTCTTTTCTGAGGTACTTTATTGCAAATAATAGAAAAAATAATTATTGATTACACCTGTAATTCGCTCAACTCATGGGTGACGGCGAAAAGGGCGGCTGGCTCCTTGGAGAGATCAGCGGTCTTAAGAATCTCAACCTCATAAAATTTTTTTATTACATGCTCCCGAAGAATGTCTGGATCCAATTTCCCTAAAACTGTCACTGTATTGCTCTCTTGATGGACAGTCACAAATAGCACTCCTAAAATCGAAATAATAATTATAATAAATTAAAAATAATATAGAAATTTAAAAATAATAAACAATATATAATATATGATTAAGAATAAAGTAAGAAAATAAATTAATCACAAATAGACTCATGGTTTTCCTTCAATTTAAACATTTTTAGTTATAGTAATATGCAACACATTCGAGCACTTCTTTCGGATTCGACGCACACTACGTCTATAAAACGGCTATGATCCACCGGACGTTGCATTTTTTAATACTTTTATTTTTTTAATTTTAAAAAACAAATTAATTTTCTTACAAACTCACAAAACATATAAAATAGTTTTTGAATGAGAATAATTAAATATATTATAACATATAAAATATATTATATTTATTTCAAATAAAAAATAAACAGAATAAAATAAAAAACAAAATCAAAACTCATCACAAATGGTCCTTTTTTGTGCTTGATGTCATTTTAACAACTAATAAAATACCTTTAAAATTTTCAATATGTTTTTTTATCTTCCGACTGTAGTCTTCACTAGCACAGTGTTTGTTAAGCTTCAGAACAACGACTTGAGGCGACTTCACCCCTTCCATCTCTGATTTTTTTTTTTTTTTTTGCTCTGTGAGTTCTATATATTGAAGGAAGGGAGAAGATAGCATATATATATTGACACCAAGAGAGGTGGGCGGCCACGTGGCTCACTGTGAATAGCAGTGGATTCAATGGGTGAGATTTACTTATTAATTTACGTATTATGTGCATGCATGTCATGCAATGGTTACATGCAAGTGAGTAGTAATTGGTAAGGCTTTAGTGTTATAATTTTTTCTTTAAGAAATTAGGGCATTTATATATATACCAACCATTTTTATGTATTTACATATTTGACATTTTTACTTTTGAGTACATAAACATGGTTATATATCTAATATATAAGATTTTTTATTGGCACTCTAACAACAGAAACTAATACGCTGAACTGAACCCACTTGTTGGAGTGGATGGACAAAGCCCGCATGACAAAGTGGTTGCATTTTATCTCTTCTGTGGAGGTGACCTAACCCACATGAGGAGGGAGAACTACTATGGATGATCATAATTACTAGCAAATTCGTATGTCCACGTTTTTTTTTACAATTGTCACCTAACATATGCATGATGGTCTTCTAGTCAAAACAACATTACTTTCGGCTTAATCGTGTATCAAACTCAATATAAAATCCCTAAGACCTTCTCTCAAATCTCATATGCATCTCTCTCTTATGCCTCCTCTTCTATAAGAACAATGTCTTTAACAAGTTATATATACTCAAGATATATACATGACTCTACCTCTTAAAAGGATTCAATAACTTTATTTTTATATTTATATCACTAAAATTTTTCATATCATATCAAAAAATATTATCTTTTTAACTTTTACATGTGAAATACCTCGTAAAAATTGGAGTATACATTTTTGATATGAAAATACCTTGGAAATCAGTGGCATGTATGTAAAATCTCCTAAAGATTTTTTTGGGAGTTTTTATAAAATCTTACATCGTGCTTTTCTAGCAATATTATATTTGTGATGGTCTAATAATGTTATTATTTTGCTGAATAATATATGTTGTGTATAAATAAACACCATCTTTTTATATAAAATTTATCATGATATCTTAATAAATTATTTTCCTATAAATAATCGTAATAATTTTTAAATTAAAATAAATTTTAAATCATTTTATTTTTGGATAAATATTATATATCATTCAGCTTACTTTTCATACCTTTCATTCATTCCGGATCAAATTTTAATAATTGAATTGAATAACTTAGTAGTAAAAGAACGCTTAAGTAGAACCAATAATAGAAAGTAATGAAAGGAAATATAAGTACAAAAATATAGTAAATAATGAGAATATATTACAATAATAAATACCACATATATAACATTTCATCTCAAATCATATTAATTAATTTTAATATTCATCATTATCAAAGATATTTTTGCTTAAGCAATAATAGAAGTAATAAATGCCACATATATATCTATAATCAATATACACTAAATTATAAGAATAAATATTAGAATAATAAATGTACTATAGATTACTATACATGATAATATTAACAAAAAAATAAAAATAAAAATAAAAATCAGATATATTTTTGTATAAGGATGTGTATAAAACATTAATCTTGAAGTGCATTAAATAATTTTAATTCTTACTTTGACCATATATATATATATATATATATATATATATATATATATATATATATATATATATATATATATATATATATATATATATATATATATATATATATATATCCAAATATTTTGGCATTTTTTCCTAATTAAAAATATTAGATAAATTTTATATGACATAAAATAATTGTAATAACTTTAAAAATTTTCATAATATTTCTTTTCCTTGCGTATTATAATAATGCCACAACAATGTTCAAATACCTTGATTTAATCTTATCTTAATTCAATTAAAATAAGCCTCTATCAGCATTTATTAAAAAAATGCACATTTCCATACATACACCATTATTGAAAAAAAAAGGAACATTTCCATCCATATCACGCAACTCTTATTTTATTAACAGTAAATTTCTTTTATCATAATTTGGGAAGGAACATGTGATGTCAGAGTTGGACGCAAGGGAGAAGCCTGCTCCAACTTCGGCTTATTATCGACTCATGATTAATGATAGAAACAGAGGTGATTGTAGTCTTGGAGAGGAGCTCAACATCCTTAAATTTAAAGTAAAATCTTTTATATTTATGCATAATTAAATTGAGAATATTCTCACCTAAAATTAAATAAAAAATTACAATATAGTATCATTGATATATCTTGAGGTTAGTGATTCATCATATTTTTCCTTTAATATTAGAATGTTATGCTCTATTAAATAATTCAATAAAATGAAATGATTTTTACTTTGTTTATACTTTGAGAAATTCTCGTCCATATTGTCACTGGCCTTCCCTTGTGCCGCCTTTTCCCTTATTAATCCTTGCCTTGTACATAATTATTGTAATTTTTGTTTTGTGTTCTCTCTCATTAATTTACAATAATTTTTCTTATGATTTAAATAATATGACTTCTTGGTTTTGCATTACTATATCACTAGAGTATAAAAGAGATCGTTAAAAAATATTATTGCTTGTATTCGGCTCGTTTGCTTAACCAGCCGAACACGAGCTATTCAGGAAACAAAGAGTCATTTTGACAACCCTAATCACAAAAGCATAAAATGTTAAGAATCAGTGCAAGATTTAAAATATTATTATTTTCCTTACCATTTTTTTCAAATAAAATATATTTTTTACGTATAAATAAAATAATATCAATATATAATAATTTAAATTTAGATGTTTGATGTACAAATGTGATGCCTTATGAAAAATTTTATTCTTCTTTTTTTGAGAAATAAAATATTTCCTCTATAAATTTTCTCTTATTCGATTAACAGAAGGATTTCAGGGCCTTCCTCAATATTACACCGTCATTTTTTTTTTTCAGAAAATGTAAATAAAAAACTGTGTTAAATGTCAAATTTTATTTTCATATCCCTTCTTTGTAGAGAAAGAAAGCTAGAAAAAAACCAACCGACAAAATTACTGCAATTTATCATTTACACATCACAAGAGAAATAATAAGATTGACATACATATCACACAATTTATATATATTTATATATCTAATAACTAAATTTTGATTTTTTTTTTTATATTTGGACTCCTAACTTTCAAGTTTAAAAGGAAGAGGGAGGGAGAAAGAGATTACCTCAAATACATTTTTTTCTTCAATAACCAGTGAAAATCTTGAAAAAATGTTACAATAACTTTTAAATAACTGGCCAATAATGTGTCAAGAACCCCCAACTATACTCATTTGATGAGGGATCCAACGACTCCGCGTTTTTTGCTACAATAAATCCTAAATAATCTTTTAATAACCTCAAGAAAATCTCTTCTTCGTGTTTATCTCCCGATAGGTACAAATGAAGCAAGCTGCAAAACAAATTGGAAAATTCAAAAATTGGATAGGCTGAGAACAGCAAATGTTCATGCTCTTAGCTATGTTTTGAATGCCACTCTATATCTAAACAAGAAAAAGAAGTAATTTTATTTAAAAGCATAATGTAATAAACAAACCTAATTAGTATAATATACAATGATGGACCCTCAAAAGAGATTTACTGATTGCCAACTGCCCACAATGATGGACCATGAGTTTTTGCAGTACCATGGATTGCCAGGCTATCTTTTAAGGCCATCAAACTTCATTAACTTGTATACCTGTTTTATAGCTACTATATACTATTATATTGCGCATCATTAAATAATTGATATCTGTTCAAATTATATTCAGCGTTTGATAGCCTCTATGTAGACTGTTCAGAACTTTCAACACCATGTTACATGTATCCAGTATCTACCAACCTTTCACGATTAAATACATCTCAGACATAATTATAGATGTTTAGAAATCTGCTAAATTAAACAATCCATGTTCCTATATAAATGCATGGCAATTTGGAATAAATGTACTGAGAATATCAAAAAACAGATAAGTTTCTTGAATTAAGGATGGTAAACTTTGGCATCTGGTAACTAATTTTGCATGATTAATGAAATTTCTTATATTATCAGGGCTTCATTACATAATAGTATTATTTTTAGTATATTCAAATAGATTATCTATATGTAATACTGTATACCCATTAAGCAACATCTAGTATAACTGCCTAATCTTTTTTTATTAGGGTTAACTGTTAATCAAGCTAGCGTATGTGATAATCTAAGATAATTACAAAGAAAAGTATCTAGTAGATAATGGTGGCAAGATTAAGTATTGAAGTCAAGTTTAAATCTTGATAAATAAAATATTCTAACATGTTATTAATAATTATGGTACTCTAAAAATAAATAGCACATACAATCTTTACTGAATAAAAACATGTTATTAATAATTTAAGTTTAAAATTTGCTCTAATTTTGATTGTTTATATATGAGAACCAAAAATTTATTATTATTATTTTTTTTTCCTTTGTCAACAATGAGAGAGAGGAAATGGAGAAACCTGCACCCAATCATCAGATAATTATTTCTTCTTCAAACAAACCTTCTATTCTCCCATTTTTTCATAAATAACCTCCCAATTTTCAGCAGATAAATCTGAGTATTACTGAACTCTCATAATTTTGTCATGCTGCATAACATAATTAAGCAATTGTTGGGGCATGTGCATCTCTTTGCAAAGTGCAGAGAAACCCGACCAAATATAAGTCCCATTCACTCTGGGTTGTGTCAGTGCTTCCCTCCTCACTCATATCAAAATGGCCAATGCTACTACTATTGTGAGTCTCCTTTGGATCAATCTCAACATTAAGTTTGAGCTTCTTCTTGAGATGCAACTGAAGTTTCTTAGCGTTCACTCCCCTTGAACCCTCACCAACTTTTTTTCCCCATCAAAATCTACCGCATATACTCCTGGGCACATATGCAATTATGAAAAATATCAGGGATAAACTTATATATCCTTAATTATGCAGATAAGTAAAAGTAATTTAGCTTTTCAATTTAATTAAGTAAAGTAAACTAATTACCATTAACCTTACGAAGAATCTTCCTGACTTTCTGGATGCACCTTTCGCAATCTAGAGTTGTCTTCAGCACCACAGTTGAATCCCCCAACTAACATAATATCAAAATTTTTAACCAAATTCAGTTTTCTCCATAATATATTATTTTCTTATGTACTTTATTGTAAATAATAATAAAAAAACTTATTGATTTCACCTGTGCAATTCGTTCAACTCGTTGGCGGCGGCGGCTGGCTCCTTGACCAATGACCTGCAAACGCCTCTGGCTTCGGAGACAGCAGCGGTGGCGGCCTTGTTCCGTGAACTCTCCATCCCAATAATCTCAACCTCCTCATGAAAATTCTTATTTATATGTTCCCGAAGCATTTTTTGGTCCAAATTCCCTAAAACTCTCACTGTCGGCTCTCCACATTGACACTCACTTTTAGCACTCCTAAAATCCAAATAATAATAATGATAAATTAAAAATTATGAATGAAAAAATTAATTTTGAAAATGTTCCATCCTGTCAAATAAATTTACATAAATACCGCACATTTTTTATATATTTACAAAAACAAATGAATTTTTTTAGAAACTCACAAAACAGCTTTTGAATGAGAACAATGAAATACATGATAACATATAAAATATATTATATTTATTTAAAATAAAACATAAATAGAATATAATAAAAAATAAAATCAGAACTCATCACAAATGATCCTTAAATTATTTTATTTTATTTTTGATGTTTATTCTCATTTTACCAACTAATTAAATACCTGCATATTTTTTAATATGTTTCTTTATCTTCTCACTGCAGCCTTGACAATGTATTTCGATCGTCAAAACGCCGACTTTAGGCGACGCCGCTGCTTCTTCCTTCTCAATCAAATCCTCATTAAATCAGTAATAAATCAAAAAATAAAAAAATAATAAAAAAAATTAATTTTAAATCTAATTTCTTTATCGATCTCACTTATCCTTAATAATCCAATAGAAAAAAAAAATAAAAATAAAAATAATTTGAAATCTAATTTATCTATCAATCTCACTTACTTCTTCCATCTTTGATTTTTTTGCTCTTTGGGTTTTATATGTTGAAGGAAGTGGAGAAGTTATATTTATATATAGTGAGACCACCGGCCACGTGGCTCATTGTGAAGCGCAGTGAATTCAATGGGTGAGATTACTTATTAATTTACGTATTATATGCATGCATGCCAAGCATCTGTGTAGTAATTGATAGGGCTTTAATGGTATGTATGTGTAATTTATAATTTTTTCTTTTAAGAAAATGGGGCATTTATATATGGACCACCCAATTTTTATGTGTTTAAATATATAAATAGAAAAAGTATATTAAATTCTATTTAAATAAATATTTTAATATAAATAATAAGATTTAAATTTCGCCCCTACCATTAACATCGTACAACTGTGTGACTATGGATGTTAAAATGGTTAGCTCTTTGCGAACAACTTGTGTTTGACTAGCTAAGTAAACAACTTCAACAAAAACAAATTTTTTGAGGTCAATATATTAACGAGCCGAACACGAACATCAATATTTTTCAACGAGTCAAACATGAGCTGAGCTGAGCCTGAGCACGCTCTAGCTCGGCTCGTTTACAGCCCTGTCTTGCGAGAGCTTCAAAAGCTTCATCACTCACTTCCAATGGGAGATGTTAAATATCCACAATCGTGAACACGTTGTTACACACACCTCCTTAGCTCAGCTTATGTGAGGCCATTTTAGTGTATGCTTGGCTGCATTAACACCGATCATGTTTCCTTCCGACGACAAGAGTTTAGGGAGAGGTTTCAAAACCTCGTGAACTCGAAGAACTAATTCGAATAGAATAATATAAAAAAATAATTGAGAATATTTTGGTACAAATTTTGGTTAGGATAGCTTGTAAATTATTGAATTTATGTAAGATAAATACACTAAAAGGGTAAGGAAAGGAGAAGGTAAAAAGGGAGTCAATGCTAGAGGTTATGAAGCCTGAAGCCAAGCCGAACAAAGCCATTAGTCCTGCTCTACTTTCTCTCTTCCTATCTCCCTCTTCATCTGAACCCCACACTGTTAACTCACGCAAATAGTAGTGAAGCCGCTGTCATATGATAAAGACTCAACTTTTCCTTTCCTTTATCGTTCCTTTCTCCTTCCCCGTCAATGACAAAGCCAGACTAGCAGAAGTTAGCCGGAGAAGGAAACCGAAGAACACAAATGTCAAGATTACCGACGTTTCCCTTTTCGCGCTGACGAACAAAGTATCTGAAACTGAGAAGCCGTTGCTCGAGTTCAACCTTAGGTCAACTCGAGAGTTTCCTCCCCTGCAAAAGATTCCAACTGAGAGGAGTACCGCTCGTCCACGGGAGGACCGTTCTTGCTACCCCCACCGGTCTAGTTGTCTCCGCACCTACCCCGGCTTCGCGCAGTTAAAGGGGAAGGAAATCCGTAACTATGGTGAACTCCGCTACCGTGGAGGGTACGTACTTTCCCGTGAGACCTTCCGTTTTGAAATCGGGTCCAACTCAAGAATTCCATCAATAACACGGACCCAAAGAAGGAACAAAAGTAGGAAGATTGCCGGGAAGGCCGTAGCCGCCGAAGTCGCTTTCCGAGGAAATCCCGTAAATCCCCGAGTACACACCATTACCCGAATACATACCATTGCCCGAAGATACACCCTTTTGGAAGGAAGTAGATTCCATCCTCTTCCGCCGCAGCTCGATGAGGAAAATGCCCGCAGGATTGTTTCTACATTACCTCGACCAAGCATACTACGACGACAAGCAGAAAGAAAAGGGCTAGGATCACGCCATTTACCCGACTACGGTACCGTGATCGAGAAGCTAGCAAAGAAAGAGAAATGCCCCGTATCGTAGATTCTAAGAAGGATAGGGCGGGTGCCGACCAAATCCCGTCTCGGGCCACGAGTAGAACTCCGCCGTCGTTACGGAAAAGCCAAATAAAAGGATGAAGGCTAGTCCGCTCGTCGTCGTTTTAGGATTACGGATTAGTGGAGGATACCACCTTCCAACGATTTGGCCGGCAGACCATCCGGTCCTGGACCTTCCGCCGCTAGAAGGATGGTATGGCGTCCCACTACCGGACGGCTAAGATCGAAACAACGACTCGAGAAGGAAAGTCTCGTCGAGAGACTAGAATCCGAAGAAAGTGCTACCGCGATAGAAGGGGACTCGTGAGAAGGGGACCCGGCAGCTATCGCACGACAACCGCGAGGATGCACGAAAGGCCCGCTAGAAGATGCTATGGAAAAGTTGAGGACTGATATTCGACGACTAGCAAAAGAAAGAGAAGAAAAATTTGGAGATGAGATTGATTCATCAGAATTCATGGACGATGAGTATGCGGAAATCAACATGGTCGAAACGCGAGCTTCGTCAGCTTCACAAGGTGCTCCTGTAGCCGCAGAAAGAGAGGAGCCGGAAGTGATGAGAAGACAGCTTCAAGAGAGAGACGATACGATCGCCAAAATGGCGAAGAGGATGGAAGAGATGGCTATAGCTCTAGCCACTCTCCAAAGTCAAGTGCAACCCCAAAGAGAGACACCCCCAGAGGTTATTCACATTGTAGACGGAGGAAAGGAGATTACATTCGTCAACGGGGATGATCGACTAAAGAAAGATACAACACAAAGTATGGTTCCGTAAAAAGATATCAAAAGCTTGGTGGAACGACAGAGCGAGAAACCTTAGCACAATCGAAGAGCGGGACATCCATTCGGACGGGTAGACCTTACCCGAAAGAATTCTATGCTGTCCAATACCCAAAAGGCTTCGTACCACCTCTGTTCAAGACCTTTGATGGAACCGGAAACCCCCGACAGCATATTGCACACTTTTGTGCCAGTTGTTGTAACGCCGGCGGGAGCGATGCATTACTCTTCCGACAGTTCGTCAGAAGCCTGTCAGGGATCGCCTTTGATTGGTACGCAGAATTACCGAATGGTTCAGTGAAGACGTTCTCAGAACTAGAAAACCTTTTCATCAAGCGGTTCGTCGGAGCTCGCGACCACATCACTATAGTGATTTAGTGGTAGAGAAGCAGAAGCTGAACGAAACTTTGGTGGATTACATACTTCGATGGAGAAACTTAAGCATGAAGTGTGAACCACAATTACAAGAACAACATGCAATCGGCATCTTACTTAAAAGCATTCACGGCCCGATAGCACTTCTCCTCAAAGGATTCACTATTAAGACTTTCGAGAAGTTGTTAAGCAAGGCCGGGAGCTTGCAAGAGGAGGCGAAGCAATTAAATTTCGCCGACGAGACGTACAAGCAAAAGCTCGCGAAGACTTTTGAAAAGAAATCCGGATCGTTGCAGCGAGCCGACAAAGGCAAGCAACCGATACAAATATCGTCCAAACGGCCACAACAACCTCAACAGATTACCAAGAACCCCGACCCATCTATCGGTCATCTCCACAAGATGAACAACCGCCTCGCCCGCAACGTACATTAAGGGAGCTTCGAGCAGAGGAATATCCATTCAAGAATGAAGTAGTGCCGAAAATGTTCCGTAGTCCGATGAAGACTCCGCATTTCCAAGCTGCGGAGCGTAAGAGACCGGAAGAAGTCAACAAGAAAGGTGATCCCAACTTTTGCCCTTATCACCGGATGCTTGGACACAAGATAGAAGATTGCATTACCTTCAAAAGTTGGCTCAACAACAACCTTCGGAAAGGGAATATAACAATCCCGAAGGAGTACATGAAGGAACCCCAGAAAGGAGGTTCCTTCAATGTTGTCTCGACCGATCCCATCATTCCGATAGATCCCTATACAATCGACGATGGATGGACTACCGCTTGGACGAGGTCTTCAAAAAGATTTTAGACAAAGCATCCAAACCGCTTCGGTGCGAGCTTCAATTCAAAGTTCGAAACCTCGCTAAGCCGACACCGTCACTCGCGATAGAAGAACCACCTCAACAGGAGACGATCGAAGAGAAGAAGAAAATCGATGAAGAAGAGAAGACCGAGGCTCCTAAGGCTAGACTAGGGGTCGCTTATCCTAGGATAGTTGTTTCGGATTCGGGGAGAAATCCCTCGAACCTCCGACTCGTATGATGATCCGCTCACTTCGGTGGGATCTTATAATGATAAGGGTGATGGTGTTGGCTACGTTTTGACTGTTTCTAACGATTACGTAACTAGCGACAATCCGGACATCGATTTCGATACAAAGGACAATTCTCAAATCATACACAATCTCGACGATCACGATGACGAAGATGACATCCATCAAGGAGGTTACGAGAGTTCAACAAGCAACGAATCTGTCTGTGAGTTTCGAGGAGCTCCAATTACAATAGAGTTAGAGCCTTCGTACTCCGAAGCTAATCAAGAGGAACCCGTCATCCCGATTCAGGAAGAAACACCAAGCAAACTCAACACTAGATTCGGAAGAAATTACGAAGTTAACTTAAGAAGTGGAAGAGTTCTACCCCGAGAATGGGTCCAAAGGACAAAGGAAAGGTGTGGTTTTTCAAGAAGAATCAACCCCGACGAAGAAATACCCATTCAAGAAGAAGCCGAGACACATGGAAATAAAGTGGATTACAACGTGCTAGCCCATCTTAGGAAACTACCAGCCAAACTGAGCATCTACGACGCTCTCATCTTATCAAAGGAGATGAGAGAAGCTCTGATCAAGACCTTACTTGATCCAGAAATTTGCTTGGCTAAAATGGCCGGAGATTCCTTAGATGAGGTTTGCTCGTTAAAGGAACGACGAGGTGTTACCTTCACGGACAATGACCTACTACTTGGGACGACAGACCACAACCGACCGTTGTACATTTCAGCTACAATCGGGAAGTTTACGCTCTCCGCAGTATTGGTGGACCCGGGAGCATCAATCAATATAATGAGTCTTCGAACACTAAGCATATTTGGAAATTGATGCCCGCGAGCTCGAAGCCGACAAAATGTTATTAGGAGGATTCAACCGTAAAGGAGAAAGAGCCCTCGGATCAATAACACTACTAATGAAGAACTGTGACTTAGCAAAGACAACCACAAAATTTCACATAATTGATTCGAAACGTCGTTCAACGCTCTACTCGGGCCGACCATGGATACATGAAAACAGGATGGTACCATCATCTCTACACCGGTGCATCAAATACTACGATGGAGGGGAGCAAGTGCATCAAAGGTGACTTACAACCATTCTCCGTACATGAAATTGGAATCCATGAAGATGCGACTTATTATGCACCACCGAAGAAAACAATTTTC
Source organism: Papilionanthe hookeriana x Papilionanthe teres (assembly GCA_022702705.1). Classification (NCBI taxonomy): domain Eukaryota; kingdom Viridiplantae; phylum Streptophyta; class Magnoliopsida; order Asparagales; family Orchidaceae; genus Papilionanthe; species Papilionanthe hookeriana x Papilionanthe teres. Next base: position 52,978,635 of record CM040428.1, read on the forward strand.
TCCGCAGATACCATGACAAATGAAGCAAAGAAAGTTCGAGACAACGAAGAACTCGAGTTCTAGTCCAACAGCCACTCACCACTCCCTTACGACGAGATGGTGAAGGTTTCTCCACAACTCGCATCCGAGGTCGAGGCCGGGGACGAGGTCATGGTAGAGACGTTAGGACGATTGGACGAGAGGAGACCGACCATCAATGTTGATTGGGAAGACAGTTCTGAAGAAGAAAAGGAAATCAAACAAGAAGCATCGACAATAAGTCGGAAAAAGCCGCAATTCAAGATCTCTCTCGAAGATGAGAAGAATGAAGAATATAAATCGATGTACGAGAAGATTAACCACTATGTACATACTATGACCCTGACCCCGATCCATTCTAATAAGATCGAGGGTATGGTGGTCAAAGAGGTACGTAGCGGCGGTGCAAAGCCCATCAAATTCTACCGTGGTGCTTCTTCCTCCAAAACTGAAAATAATGTACAATTTGAAGATGTCACTTCATCGAATTAATGGAATTACCTTTTGAGTGGTACTCTCCCTGTGTTCAAAATTTAATTCAGCATGGTTTCTTACCTCGACAATGGACGAAAGGCCAATCACAACATTTTGAAAAATTATGGAATAACTCCGGTCGTCCACCAAATTCAAAGCATGGTCTCGGATTCGGTATAGTAGGATCAGTTGACGATACTGAATTTTGCTTGGTTGTCACTTGCGAGTCTAATGAAAACCGCATGGAAACTACGAAGAATTCGAAGATTTACAAATTGGAGACGCTCCACCGAATTCGAAGAAGAAATTAAATCTACAATAGATGAGTTAATGGAAGTTAACTTAGGTACTAGCGAAGAGCCTAGACCTACCTTTGTTAGCTCCTTACTCAATAAAGAAGACTCCGAAGAAATAATCAAGTTATTAATAGAATTTAAAGACTGTTTTACTTGGAACTATGACGAGATGATAGGATTAGCTTCGGAGGTTGCAGTACCATAAGCTAGGAGTGGATCTTACTTCGTCCCACGTCGACAAGGGCCCGTAAGAATGCGTCTAGAAATTGAACAACAAGTCATACCGAAGTTAAAAAGCTAATAGATGCTAAATTTGTCCGTGAAGAACAATACCCGACTTGGTTAGCCAATGTGGTACCGATCGAAAGAAGAATGGTCGGATCGGAATTTGTGTGGACTTCGGAGATTTAAACAAGACATGTCCAAAAGATGAATTCCTCTACCGATCCCGAATTAATGATCGACATCGCTTCGACACATGAAATATTCTCATTCATGGATGGATCTTCGTGGATACAACCGGATAAAAATGGCTCCGGAAGATGAAAAGCTTACGGCATTCGTAACGCCGATCGGAGTATATTGCTACATAGTGATGCCATTCGGACTGAAGAACGCACGAGCAACATACCAGAGAGCGATGACGAGAATTTTTGATGATCTCATCCACAATCAAGTCGAATGCTACGTGGACGATGTGGTCATCAAAAACAAAGTAAAGGACAACCACTTGTATGATTTGAGAATTGTTTTCGAACGATTAAGGCAATTTAACCTTAAGATGAATCCCTTAAAATGCGCCTTCGGCGTTACCTCCGGGAAATTCTTAGGATTCGTTGTCCGACATCTTGGAATTGAAATCGACCCGGAAAAGATTAAAGCTATTTTAGAAATGCCGCCTCCCAAAACCTTAAAACAACTACAATCTTTTCAAGGGAAGTTGGCATATCTTCGACGCTTTATCTCAAACTTGTCAGGTAGGTGTCAGCCTTTCTCGGCACTAGTTAAAAAGGACGCCAAATTTATTTGGGAAGAGAAATGCCAGAAAGCCTTCGAAGACATTAAACAATATTTAATGACACCTCCTATCTTAGCAGACTCCGGTCTCGTGTAGATCAGCGATACTTTATACCGCGGCTTTAGACGACTCTCTCGGAGCCTCGTTAGCCTGTGTTAATGATGAGGGTAAAGAAAATGCTCTTTACTACCTAAGCCGTCGTTTACTTCTAACGGAAATAAGGTATCCCGCAATTGAAAAGCATTGTTTGGCCGTGATCTTCGCCGCTCAAAAGCTCAGACACTACATGCTTTCTCATAAGGTCAACCTGATCTCGAAGTTTAATCCATTGCAATACTTGATGACTCTTCCAACACTTTCCGACAGACTTGCCAGATGGTCAATGATATTATTGCAATTCGATATAACTTTCGTGCCTCTTCTTGCCGTAAAGGGACAAGTCTTAGCAGACTTCCTCGCAACGACACCCTTTGCGGCGAATCTCCTCTCAATGATGATTTTCCGGATGAACAAATAATGAGTTTAGAAGATCCCGATGATCGACGTTGGGAATTATATTTCGACGGAGCATCTTCAAGACACAAAGACGAAGAATCGCAAGTGATAGTGCCCGTGAAGGCAGAATCGGGCTAATCTTTATAACACCGGAGCGGGGGATGTTAAGATACTCCTACCACTTGACAGAACCGTGTACAAACAACGAAGCAGAATACAAAGCCCTCATAACGGGGCTGGAATTAGCTATTCAAATGGGGATAACAGACATCAACATCTACGGGGATTCGCAGTTAATCATTCAACAGATAGCCGGACAGTACAGAATTTTTAAACCAAGACTCGAGCAATACTTCCAGTATGCCACACAATTATTGGAACAAATTCCGAATGTGACAATCTACAAAATTCCCAGAAAAGAAAATGCCTTAGCAGATGCGTTAGCTCGCCTCACAAAAGAGTTTGCCTGTTTGCAAGATGAGTCAGTAGAAGTGTCGGCTCACGGACGTCGAGTCCTATCACAGCTCGACATAGACACAATACACAAATCGAGAAAGAAAAAGAATCAGTTGCAACAGTGATGTAAAAACACGGAAGATTGGCGACGACCATTAATGACTACACCGCAAACAGGAAAGCTACCAGACGATAGGTCGCTAGCCCATCAGATCAAGAAAAGAACTCTGTCCTACGCATTAATAAACAATACCTTGTACAGAAGGTCTTTCGATCAAATGTGGCTAAGGTGCCTAAGCGGGTGCGAGGCCCATGAAATTGTTAAAGAGGTGCATTCGAGACTCGTGGCGCTCACCGATCGGGTCCGAAGATGAAGATGAAAATTAAAAGACTAGGGTACTACCGGCCCTCGATGATGACCGATCGCATGAAAATCGCCAAGAGCTGTCACCAATGCCAAGTGCACGGAGTGGTTCTACACCAACCTCCAAATGTGTTACATCCGACAATTGCATCGTGGCCATTTGAATGTTGGGGCACAAATATAGTGGGTCCAATAGAACCACCATCTTCGAAAGGACATCGCTTCATTCTTGCGGCTACAGATTACTTTTCCAAGTGGGCAGAGGCAGTTCCACTCAGAGAAGTGAAAGCACACCACGTGCTATAGTTTTTCAAGAACCAAGTTGTCTACCGTTTCGGAGTGCCCCGCAGGATCATCTCAGATAATGGGTCAGCATTCAGAAGCACACAAATCAATAATTTTGTTAGGAGACATGGAATCGACTGGCGATATTCAACAATTTACTACCCAAGAGCAAACGGCCTCGCTGAGGCTTTTAATAAAACTCTCGTTCAAATCTTAAAGAAAACCTTGGACGACAATAAGAGAAATTGGCACGAGAAGTTATTAGAAGCCTTATGGGCCTACCGGACAACCTTCGTAACTCCTACTCAAGCTACACCTTACGCTCCGGTGTATGGCTCCGAGGCAGATGTTACCTTTAGAGGTTCGGCCTTCCTTCACTCGAAATTGCGATTGCAAATAAGATCACGACGAAGAGAATGCCAAGTTACGGCTAGAAGAATTAGAAAGCCCGGAAGGTAAAAGACTTGCAGCACAGCAGAGAATTTAGAACTATACCAAGCTAAGATGGTTCAAGCCCATGACAGATCGGTACGCCCAAGAACCTTCAAAGTTGGTGACTTAGTTCTCGTTCTCAAGAGACCTATTCTCGCACACCGCAAGATAGGAGGAAAATTTGAACCCACTTGGGAAGGGCCGTTTGTGGTTGAAGTAGTCTACTCGGGAGGCTCCTACCAGCTTGTGAATCGCCGTGGAGAACGACATATGCTTCCGATCAACTGGACGATACTTAAAAAGTATTACGCTACCCGATGTTTCGAAGGAATGAATTCTTCATCCCTAAGAAACACGGGCGGGGTAGTTACTTATGACTGGGTCCGAACCTAAAAATAATAAAAATGTGCTAAAATAAATAAAATTATGATAATAAAGTTTTCCTTGTTGACTTTTCCAAATCAAAATCTCTTTCCTGATCTTATCCCACTTCATTCCTATTAAATTTAAAAATACAAGAAGTAATAAAAAATGTCTTTAATAAACATTTTCTTAATGTTCTTGTTCTTAGTACTGCCCTCGATCCTTTTCCTTGTCTTTTCGCAGGGAAATGTCGAGCGGGCGGTTGGTCCCGAACTTTAGAAATGGCGTAAGCCTTGCACTCGATGAAAAGAGGGTGAAAGATGGAGCCATAATCGAGATTGACTCGGATTTCGCACCAGCGAGCCTACAAGTACGAGGAAAGTGACCGGGTCCCGGCTGATCGAGAAGAACCGCCCGAGCAGACAGAGTGATGAAAGTGGGTGGCCCAAGCCACCAATCCAACGAAGAAGAAAAGAAAGGCAAACACCGAAGAAGATAAGAAAATGAAGTCCGTAGTCGCTACAGCGAGAGGGCAAGCTTGTCGGCGCCGCGCCCACAGAGATTCAAGAAGTTCGAAGAGCTACTCTCACAAGAACGCAACGAAGAAATAAGAATCGCAGCATCCGCAAGATGTTGACTCAAACTAGCAACGGACCAGCGACGACGAGACAGCTGCTACTGCCAAGCACATACACTTCAAGGACACCGGCTCACCGAGAACTCGAAGAAAGGAGGCCAGCTCCTAGGATAACGGAAAGAACCGGGGAAATCTCACGAAGATCGAAGAAAGAAGGCTACCACGCCACCGAGATAGAACCACCGGTGATACATGACCTTGTTGCAGAAGCAACCCGGGGGATGTCCCGACAGACATCATCCCCGAGGAGCCGAGGTATGCAGGAGAACGTGAAGGGATTGAGCCGTATATCCCACAATACGTCACCAGGCCTCGCCATTTGCAAATTATTCCAGAGTACGAGCTAGAAAGAATGCAGAATGTTGAAAAGAAAACCTTTGAATACTTTGAGAGAATCAGAGGCAGAAGGATCAATATACTAGAGGGCCTCGAGCTACATACAGACGTATTCTCAGAGTATGAACAACAGCAAATCGTAGATTGCATCCGGGATTTGAAAAGAATGGGCCGAGCGGGCCGCCTAAGGGAAAACACCTACTCAGAACCCCGGAGATGGATGCCAGGGAAATGTAGAATTACAATACAATGCGGGTGCTGCTACAACTTTGCGGAGGACAGGAGGGGAAACCCACCGGGAATACTCCGTCATGGGCAAGTGGATCCAATGCCATTAGTCATCAAGAGAATGGTAAAGAGATTGATAACATGGAGGGTACTGCCAGCATATTGCATACCCAATAGCCGCATTATTAACATCTATAAGTAGGGTGACTGCATACCTCCGCACATAGATCACCACGACTTTGTCAGACCTTTCTGCACAGTCTCTTTCCTGAACGAGTGTAACATCATGTTCAGATCCGACCTCCGGATAGCGAGGCCCGAGTGAGTTCCGAGGGCCGGTGAAGATACCTTACCGGTAGGTTCCGTCATGATACCGAAGGGCAACGGAGCAGATATCGCTAAGCATTGCATACCAGAAGTACCAGTGAAGCGGATCTCAGTTACTTTCAGGAGAATGGACGACAGGAAGACACCTTACCATTTCCAGCCAGACCCGGAGCTAGAGAGCCTCTGGCCTTACGAGTTGTGAGCTAAATGGAAAATATCACACCTCCAATGTACATCCATACGGCATCCTTGCCAGGGATGGCTTGGAAGGTGATGTTATTGACCATGTACCCCACTATTCAGACATGGATTTTGACAGATGCTTCTTTGGATGGATCGACGAAGATCATACATAGTCCGTTTTGAGTCTACATGGATTGTATGAAATGTATTCCAGATCGAGTTATATGATGTATCTTCGACATGATTGGAATGAAAGTGACCATGTCACATTTTTGGCCTTCACCTCTTTTGTGCAAATTGACTGGGAAACGCCATTAAAGTTAAATGAACTTCGAAAAAAGAACATAAAAGAAAAAAAAAAGGAATAAACGAAAACTTTCCTTAAAAATCTAAAAATGATGAACACCAAATTCACATGGACATTAAATTCATGATAAAATAAATTTGAATCGTTAAAGGACAAACAAAATGAACATAGATTTCAAATCAAATCCCAATCAAATTTCAAATTCAATATTTCCAAAGTTCAAATCAAATTTCAATCAAATTCCAAATCCAATCTCGATCAAATTTCAAATTTGATCTTCCAGATTTCAAATCAAATCTAAATCAAAATCAAACTTTTTGGTCGAGGATTTTACATCCAAGACTGCATTGCTTTAGGATCCTTTCCCTATCGCAATGAAGTACATCAAAATCAAACTTTTGGGTCGAGGATTTTACATCCAAGACTGCATTGCTTTAGGATCCTTTCCCTATCGCATTGGGTCGAGGATTTTACATCCAAGACTGCATTGCTTTAGGATCCTTTCCCTATCGCAATGAAGTACATCAAAATCAAACTTTTGGGTCGAGGATTTCACATCCAAGACTGCATTGCTTTAGGATCCTTTCCCTATCACAATGAAGTACATCAAAATCAAACTTTTGGGTCGAGGATTTTACATCCAAGACCGCATTGCTTAGGATCATTTCCCTATCGCAATGAAGTACATCAAAATCAAACTTTTGGGTCGAGGATTTTACATCCAAGACGCATTGCTTAGGATCCTTTCCCTATCGCAAGTGAAGTACATCAAATCAAACTTTTGGGTCGAGGATTTCACATCCAAGATCGCATTGCTTTAGGATCCTTTCTCTATCGCAATGAAGTACATCAAAATCAAACTTTTGGGTCGAGGATTTCACATCCAAGACTGCATTGCTTTAGGATCCTTTCCCTATCGCAATGAAGTACATCAAAATCAAACTTTTGGGTCGAGGATTTTACATCCAAGACTGCATTGCTTTAGGATCCTTTCCCTATCGCAATGAAGTACATCAAAATCAAACTTTTGGGTCGAGAATTTTACATCCAAGACTGCATTGCTTTAGGATCATTTCCCTATCGCAATGAAGTACATCAAAATCAAACTTTTGGGTCAAGGATTTTACATCCAAGACTACATTGCTTTAGGATCCTTTCCCTATCGCAATGAAATACATCAAATTCAAACTTTTGGGGTTGAGGATTTTACATCCGAGACTGCATTGCTTTAGGATCATTTCCCTATCGCAATGAAATACATCAAATTTAAATTTCTTGGGGTTGAGGATTTTACATCCGATACTCGCATTGCTTTAGGTTATTTCCTACGACGAATGAAACACATCAAAATCAAACTCTTAAGGTTAAGGATTTTTACATCCAATACCGCATTGCTCTGAGATCTCTCCTCATTGCAATGATTCAATCCGATCAATTCAATTTTCTTTCGAGGTTGAAGATGTTACATCTAAAACCTCAAAATTCCAATTCTGATTTCAAATCAAATCCCTTCAAGTTAATTTTAACAAAACTTCAATCTAAATTAAAACTCAAAATCTAAACTTACACATCAGAACTTAAACTAAAACAAAATAAAATCTAAATTGAAATTCCCCAGATCATGTGATTTGGAATTCACCTTCTTTTCCTTTCCCCAGCGAGAGTTCGAGAATCTCTAGTTTCAAAGATATACTTGACACTCCTCACGTGAAACTCTTCTACTTTGTCCTAAGTTTGTCACTTGGACATCCGTGTTGGTTTTGTTGATCGCTTCGGTCAACACCAATACGTGCGGTGTGCTCCGTCAGCTCACCACACCTATTGGGGGTTCATTTGTTGACCTCATTTTTGAAGAGGTCTTCTCTTCTTCTTTTTAGTACTTAGGATCTAGCCTTTGGCTTTTCCTTTGACTATCTTAGAGGACTAGAATTGGGATCCACCACCTTTTAGAGATTCAAACCACTTCTTAACTCCTCGCAAACTCCACAAACTTGACTGTAGACCCCTAATCACCTAGAGGGTTGAAATCAAATGTGGAAGTTTAAAGGATGGGTTCCTATAGGACTCTTTGGCCTTAGGACCGCCACGGCGGCACGGTCCGGTGAAGGGACTGACTTACACACACACTACACTTATACACTACACTTTTACACATCTCCTAAAAACACACCCATACCTAACTTCACCTCCTGACTCATGTAGGTGATTCACATGGATGGTCCTTAACCCCTAAGCCCTTGGCTAAGAGGGTTGGGAACAACATAGTGAATGCCTCAAATGAGTCCCTTCATGGCTCATGTGGGCTTAGTATGGCTTCATGGCTCAACCAAAGTGATTTCATTCCACTTATATTCACCCAATCTTCAATTTTTCTAAATTTTCAATTTTTGACCCCCGGGACCCTACACCCGCTTAGCCTACCCAAAACCCTTGGACCTTCCCAAATTTTTCAAAAATTTTCAAATCACCCAAAATCCTCCAAAATCATTCCTAAACATTTCTCTCCACTCAAATTGATCATCCATAGCCAAAAATATCAAAAATTCCAAGAATACCTCCCAATACCCTCCAAATACCCAAAATACCCCTCTTGACCCAAAAATTCAGAAAATTCCCAGAAAATTCCAGAAAATCCTAAATATTCCCAATTTTATTTTGTTAAACTTTTGTTTAATTTAATTTATTTGTTTGATTTAATTTAATTTAATCTTTAATTTTATTTTATTTTTAATTTTAATTTAATTGAAAATTTAAAAAGAGTTTAATAATTTAACTTATTATTATTTAAAGATTAAGTCCTTTAAAACTTAAATTTGAATTATCACTTTTAATTAGGAATTAAATATTATTGAAATGATTAATTTAGGGATTTTTTTAGATTAAAGAATAAATTTCTTCCTAATAATATCCCTATTTTAATAATTCCAATTTTATCATTCTTCCAAATTTAATCAATTATTTAAGTTAAGGTTTATTTTAATTATTTTAAATTGTTTAGTAGGTTTCTACCCTTTAATTATTTAAATTTCAATCATCCAAATTAGATTAAGATCAAATATTTTACTTGTTAATTTTATTAAACCTAAAGTTTTAATTAAGGGTTAAAATTTTAATTACCATTTTGCCCTTCAAGCTTAATAATTTCATAACTCACTAAATTGAGCTCAAATGAACTTAAAATTTTTATGTGACTTCACTCATATGCCAATAAAGACATGAGAGGAGAAAATGTGAATTTTCTGTATTTAATTTATTTATGTAATTATTTTTAGTGGAAAATAGGAATTTCCAAGGAAAATTTAATAATATGACCAAGGGAAAGTTTCTGTCCTTAAGAAAATTATGGGACATTTATAATGACCAGAGGACCACTTGGACTAATTTTAGTGATTTTTTGAATTATATTCTTTTTATTATAATTATTTTAAGTTTTGGAATATTAATTAATTTAAAAATAAAATAAAGATTGAAAAATGAAATTTATATTTTTAAAAAATCTCTCTGATATCAAGGAAATCAGAGAATTAATTTTTGCAATTTTCTGATTTTTCTTTGATTTATTATAATTATTTTAGTGGAAATACTAGAAAATATATTTTTTTTAATTTTAAAATTACCCTAGGGCTTTAAAATTTAATATCTCATTAAATAGACCTAAGAAAAATATGGGGTTTATTCCTAAGTAATTAAAATTCAAAATGTGACATTTTGGTGAATTTTATTATTTTTATGATTTTTATTATTTTTTTTATTATTAAAATATTAAAATAATATTAAAAATCAACTTTTTAGAAAATTGAAATTTTAATTTTCTTAAATTTCCCTGATATCATAGAGTCTCCAAAACCAATTTGGTGAATTTTTGAAAGATATTTTGAAAGTTATGAATTTTTAAAGTTTAAAATGACTAAATGGCTTAATCAACCCAATTAGTAGGGCTAACCAAGTCCAATTGACTTAAAATTTTTATGGTGGGTTCCTCTGATCCTAAAGGTCAGTGGAGAATTGATTTCAAGTCAATTTGATGTATGGTTAGCTCTAATTAATTAGGGAGTTATTTTGGGTGTTTAGGCCAATTAGGGTTATTTCAAGTGAATTAATTCAAAAGCTATTTTTCCTAGGGTCCTCTGGTCATAAGGGACATCACCAAATTTTCCTAGAATTTATTTCACAACATGCTAATTATTGGAATTAAAATACTCAAAACAGTAACATGAACTTGAAAAATCAATAACTTTTCATAGGGATGGCCTCTGACTTTGGAAAATTTAGAGAATGTTCCCAAATTCAGAGGCTTCAAAAGCCCTATGGTCTCATGCCATGGTGAATTTCCTATATGCATGGATAAATAAAACAATGCAGAGAGTAAATAAATCATTAAAAATAAAATACTTAATGAAATTAAATCATTTCTTTTCCACATTATTCTCCTCTGTTCACTGAGCAAGGGGTATTTTTATTTTATTTTTATGATTTTTCTACACAAAGTTATGGATTTTCCAAGTTTAGGGAATCAAATAAATCAGAAAAATCCCTAATTTTCTATTTATCCACGCGTCGCCGCGTCAACCTCGGCAGCTCCGAAACGCCGCGTGGCGCGTTCCCATTCGATGCCGCCATCTGACTTAGCGCTCCGGGGGCCCGCTATATCGTTCCGTCTCCTGATCCGACGCGATCCTGGCCGTCCGTCTGCGCGTGTATTAAATGAACGACATCCGTTCATCGTCCCCAAGTGTCCTCACCCGAGAGTCGTCCACACTAAATCCCTAATATCTCACTCGATACTCAATGGATTTTCATGTTCTTATGCTCTATGGATTCGTCTTGAAGAGACGAATACATCTATACGATGATCATGCATTGAAATTAAAGCATTTGAAATGGAGAATCTCCAGAAGCTCGGGATGAAGAATTAGCTCATACCTTTGCTCAGAGAAGTGTGGCTTCAATCTGAGGGTTGTGTCACCTTCGATTGGATCCTAGCAAGCTCCAGATGAAGTCCCTTGGCCTGGTGAATTGTCTAGGTATGATTTCGACCAAGCCCGATCACAAAGCTTGGAGGCTGGAGCAATTGGGTGGCTCCGGAGATGGGGCTTTTGCTGGTGGACACCTTCTCTTGGTCCGGTGAAGGTGTAGGACCAATCAATTCGAGGATTGGTCCACTCATGAAGAAGTGTCCTGGTTTTTGGGCTAAAGTTCGAGCTCGAAATTGAGCTCGACTGGAGGGAATCGGGGTCGGAATTCAGCTGGGGATCAAATGCTCTATGTATGGGGAGTAGTCCGGAACAATTTTGGCGAGTTTCCTTAAGGTTTGTTTTCAGCACCTCTCATGGCCGAGAGAGGTGGTGTTTAAATAGGAGAGGGTGGAGGGCCTCCCAGGGAGAGTTAGGGCTTGGGATCAGCTGCTCTGGGCAAGGGAAGAACAACTACAATGGCCACTGGGGATGGGGCAGCTCAGCAAGGGAGAATTCCAAAGTTGGCTCACATGTGAGCTCTCGGCCATGGTGTTTTCCGGCGACTTGGTGGCTGGCCGGCCAGGCATTGGTCACCATCTTGGTCAGGGAGGTCAGGGCTGGAGGTTTGTGCAGTCAATTGGCCATGGACATGTGTAAAGAGCTTGGATTGAAATAGAATGGGGGGAAGACCATTTTGGGTTCAAATGAGTCAACCCATGATTTTGGGCTAGGTTCACCACCCAAGGCCTGGTCTTGGACTGAAAAGGATCACTTGGTCGCCCAGAGAGAGTGGTGTGGTCTCCATCCATGATGAGGTGGCTAAGCATGGTTTAGAGTGTGACATGCTTAAGGTAAAAAAAGGCTTAAGAAGGATTAGGAAAGGGGGCCCTCCTTTTTCCATTAATGGCTTGATCACATGTCAAGCCTTCCATGGCTTCATGTGGCTTGTCCATGGCTTGCATGGCTTGTCTTTGGCTTGGGGAAAAGCTTGGTCAATTTCATGAAAATGGATTTTAGGAATTTTTGGTAATTTGATGGAAATTTGTATGAAACTTGATTTGGAATGATTTGATGATGAATTTAGGACTTAGGTAGTGGCTTTAATTAAGTGGATGGCAAATGGAGATGTCATGTGGGCTTTAGGGTGGATTTTGGGCTTTTTGAAATAGTTCTAGATGGGCTTTTAAGATGGTTTAGGAAAGTGGGCTTTTGAATTTTAAAATGGATTTTGGGATGAAATTTTGGTAAAGGCTTGGGCCAAATAGTTGTTGGGTTTAGCTCATAGATGTGTCATGAGTGACTTGGAGCAAATTGGGAGTGATTTGGGTTTGAATTGGGTTGAATTTGGGCTTCTTTGGTGAATGGGCTGATATAGGCCAAAATGGGCCAAGTTGGGCCAATGTTGGGCTAGGGTTGAAATTGATGTAAAATAAATGTTGGGAAATGTTTATGGGAGTGTTTCAAAGAGGTTTTGACTTTGGTTGGGCTTTGATTTTGGGGTTTGGGCTCATTTGGGTTAGGTTTGGGTTTAGGTCAAAATTGGGCCTTTTGGTTTTGGGTTGAATTTGAGTGGGGTTTGGGTTTAAATGTTGGGCAAATCATGTTAGTGTTTTGTTTGTGGGGATGTTAAGGAAGGTTTAGAAAAGATTTGGGGTCAATTGGGGTTGAATTGGGTGAGTTTGGGTCATGGGTCCAAATTGGGCTTTAAGGCCAAAAGTGAAATTGGATCCAAATGTCAATCAAATTGGACTTAGATTTGGTCTATATTGGTGTTGGGAATGTTTAATTGAAGTTTAGAATTGAATTGGACCAGCATTTGGGTCAATTGGGTAGGCTTGGTTTGACATTGGGTTCACTTAGGGTTAAAATGGGTCAAATTGGGGGTTTTGACAAAAGTGGGGTAAATTGACAAAATTAGCCCATGGTGTAGTTGAACAAAATGAAATTGGGAATATTTGAGATTTTCTGGAATTTTCTGGGAATTTTCTGAATTTTTGGATTTTTGGGTCAAGAGGGGTATTTTGGGTATTTGGAGGGTATTGGGAGGTATTTTTAGAATTTTTGGTATTTTGGCTATGGATGATCAATTTGAGTGGTGAGGAAATGTTTGGGATTGGTTTTAAGGAATTTTGGGTAATTTAGGTGATTTTACAAATTTTTGGGTAATTTCAAGGGTTTTGGGTAGGTTAGGCGGGTGTAGGGTCCCGGGGGTCAAAAATTAAAAATTTGGAAAATTGAAGATTAGGTGAATGTAAGTGGAATAAAATCATTTTGGTTAAGCCATGAAGCCATATCAAGCCCACATGAGCCATGAAGGGACTCATTTGAGGCATCCACATCAGTTGCTCCTAACCCTCTAGCCGAGGGCTTAGGGGTTAAGGACCATCCATGTGAATCACCTAAATGAGTCGAGGAGGTCAAGTTAGGTATGGGTGTGGTTTTAGGAGGTGTGTGAAAGTGTAGTGTATGAGTGTAGTGTGTGTGTAAGTCAGCCCTTCACCGGATCGAGCTACCTAGCAGTGGGCCTCAAGTGCCAAAGAGTCCTATAGGAACTCATCATTTAAACTTCTACATTTGATTTCAACCCTCTAGGTGATTAGGGGTCTACGATCAAGTTTGTGGAGTTTGCAGGGAGTTAAGAAGTGGTTTGAAATTCTAGAGGGTGGGTCCCAATTCTAGTCCTCTAAGATAGTCAAAGGAAAAGCCTAAGGCTAGATCCTAAGTACTAAAGAGAAGAAGAGAATACCTCATCAAAAATGAGGTCAACAAGCACCTCCTAAAAGTCATTAACCTTAAGCATGTTTCACCTTAACCCAAATTTAACCTAAATATATTTGGATAAGGACTTCTCCATGCCAAACCAGCTGATCCTTTTGACTCCCCACAACACCCAAAGCCACCTTGAAGGGTGAACCAAGCCCAAAATGGTGGGTTGACCCATTTGGACCCAAAATGAGCCTCACCCCATACCCTTTTTATTCAAACCCTTTACACATGGCCAACTGCAATTGACTGCACTAAACCCCAACCCTGACCCACCTGGACCTGAGGGTGACCCATGCCTGCCGGCCAGCCGCCTGGGTCGCCGAAAAACTCCATGGCCGAGACATGGGGAGGAGCCAAACTTTGGAATTCCACCTTGCTGAGCTGCCCCATGCCCAATGGCCACCATGGCTGTTCTGCCCTTGACCTAAGCAGCCGATCCAAACCCTCGGCCATCCCGCGAGGCTCTCCGACCACCTCTATTTAAACACCACCCCTCTCGGTCATGAGAGGTGCCTGAAAAAACCTTAAGGAAACTCGCCAAAATTGTTCCGGACTACTCCCCACACATAGAGCATTTGATCCCCACTGAATTCCAGCCCCAATTCCTCCAGTCGAGCTCAATTTCGAGCTCAAACTTTAGCCCAAAAACCAGGACACTTTGCAACATGGTGAGCTAATCCTCAAATTGACTGGTCCTACACCTTCACCTGGACCAAGAGGAGAAGTTCCCCATCGAAAGCCCCATCTCCAGAGCCACCGAGTTGCTCCAGCTCTCCAAGCTTTGTGATCGGCCGTGGTCGAAGTCATACCTAGGAAATTCACTGCGACCGGGAGACTTCATCCGGAGCTTCGTTGGGATCCAATCGAAGGTGACACAACCCTCGGATTGAAGCCACACTTCTCCGAGCAAAGGTATGAGCTAATTCTTCATCCCGAGCTTCTGGAGATTCTCCATTTCAAATGCTTTAATTTCAATGAATGATCACCGTATAGATGTGTTCGTCTCTTCAAGACGAATCCATAGAGCATAAGAACACGAAAATCCGTTAAGTATTGAGTGAGATATTAGGGATTTAGTGTGGACGGCTCTCGGGTGAGGACGCTTGGGGACGATGAACGGATGCCGTTCATTTAATACACGCGCGGACGGACGGCCAGGATCGCGCCGGATGAGCAGACGGAACGATACAGGCGGGACCCGGGCTGCTGACTCAAGCGGCGGCGTCGAATGGGGGCGCGCCGCGTGGCCGTTCGGAGATGCCGAGGATGACGCAGCGCCGACTCGGATAAATAGAAAATTAGGGATTTTTTTATTTATTTAATTCCCTGAACTTGGAAAATTCATAACTTTGTGTAGAAAAATTATAAAAATAAAGTAAAAATATCCTCTTGCTCAGTGAACAGAGGAGAATAATGTGGAAAAGAAATCATTTAATTTCATCAAGTATTTTATTTTTAATAATTTATTTACTGTCTGCATTATTTTAATTCTCCATGCATGTAGGAAATTCACCATGGCATGTGACCATAGGGCTTTTGAGCCTCGAACTTGGGAACATTCCCTAAATTTTCCGAAGTCAGAGGCCATCCCTATGAAAAGTTATTGATTTTTCAAATTCATGTTACTCTTTTGAGTATTTTAATTCCAATAATTAGCATGTTGTGAAATAAATTCTAGGAAAATTTGGTGATGTCTCTTATGACCAGAGGACCTTAGGAAAAATAGCTTTTGAATTAATTCACTTGGAATAACCCTAATTGGCCTAAACACCCAAAATAACTCTCTAATTAATTAGAGCTAACCATACATCAAATTGACTTGAAATCAATTCTCCACTGACCTTTAGGATCGGAGGAACCCACCATAAAAATTTTAAGTCAATTGGACTTAGTTAGCTTCTACTAAATGGGTTGATTAAGCCCATTTAGTCAATTTGAACTTTAACAATTCATAACTTTCAAAATACCTTTCAAAAATTCACCAAATTGGTTTTAGAGCCTCTCTGATATCAGGGGAATTTAAGAAAATTAAAATTTAATTTTCTAAAAAAGTTGATTTTTAATATTATTTTAATATTTTAATAATTAAAAAAAATAATAAAAATCATAAAAATAATAAAATTCACCAAAATGTCACATTTTGAATTTTAATCACTTAGGAATAAACCCCATATTTTTCTTAGGTCTATTTAATGAGATATTAAATTTTAAAGCCCTAGGGTAATTTTAAAATTAAAAAAAATATATTTTCTAGTATTTCCACTAAAATAATTATAATAAATCAAAGAAAAATCAGAAAATTGCAAAAAATAATTCTCTGATTTCCTTGATATTAGAGAGATTTTTGAAAAATATAAATTTCATTTTTCAACCTTTATTTTATTTTTAAATTAATTAATATTCCAAAACTTAAAATAATTATAATAAAAAGAATATAATTCAAAAAATCACTAAAATTAGTCCAAGTGGTCCTCAGTGTCATTATGAATGTCCCATAATTTTCTTAAGGACATAAACTTTCCTTGGTCATATTATTAAATTTTCCTTGAAATTCCTATTTTCCACTAAAAATAATTACATAAATAAATTAAATACAGAAAATTCATATTTTCTCCTCTCATGTCTTTATTGGCATATGAGTGAAGTCACATAAAAATTTTAAGTTCATTTGAGCTCAATTTAGTGAGTTATGAAATTATTAAGCTTGAAGGGCAAAATTGTAATTAAAATTTTAACCCTTAATTAAAACTTTAGGTTTAATAAAATTAACAAGTAAAATATTTGATCTTAATCTGATTTGGATGATTGAAATTCAAATAATTAAAGGGTAGAAACCCATTAAATAATTTAAAATAATTAAAATAAACCTTAACTTAAATAATTGATTAAATTTGGAAGAATGATAAAATTGGAATTATTAAAATAGGGATATTATTAGGAAGAGATTTATTCTTTAATCTAAAAAAATCCCTAAATTAATCATTTCAATAATATTTAATTCCTAATTAAAAGTGATAACTCAAATTTAAATTTTAAAATGTTAAAGGATTAAATTAAAAAGTTAAATTATTAAACTCTTTTTAAATTTTCAATTAAATTAAAATTAAAAAATTAAATTAAATTAAATTAAATTAAATTAAATTAAATAAATAAATTAGATTAAATTAAATTAAACTAAATTAAATTAAAAAAAATATTAAATTAAAAAAAATTAAATTAAATTAAATCAAACAAATTAAATCAAATTAAATTAAATCAAATAAATTAAATTAAATTAAATTAAATCAAACAAATTAAATCAAATTAAATTAAATCAAATAAATTAAATTAAATTAAATTAAATTAAAATTAAATCAAATCAAATTAAATTAAAGGAAATTAAATTAAATTAAACTAAATTAATTTAACATCAAATCAAACTAAATTGAATTAAATTAAATTAGATTAAAATTTAAAATTAAATTAAATTAAATTAAAGTTAAATGAAATTGAATTAAATAACATTACCTAAGACATAAAGAAATTAAATATAAAGCAACTTGAACACTATTCCAAATTTAAACCTTTTAACTAAAGTTAAACTAAATCATAAACCATTCGAACACCAACTTGCCTCGAGAGCTTTAGTTATCTTAACTCCTAAACGAACGTTAAATGAAATGCTACTCCACTTATATGATATTCAAATGTCCTAGTTCACCGAGCAAGATAACAACAAAACTCAATTCCTGGACGATTAATTCATTTGTATAATTAAATTCCTTTCGGACTTAGAACGATTCTAGCAATATTGAAAAGATGTTTAAGATTCTTCTTAAGCACTTCCTCAATATGATAGGATATTTATAAGAACAATTGAACTTAATTGTTCTTCGATGAAGAAAATCGTCCTCAAACCAAAATACAAGAACCTAGACGTCATAGGAAATGGCTAACTATAGGATTAGGAATTTGCGTAAAGCCATAACCCTTCCCTTAGCTTTACTCAGGAACTCGCTTAAATATTCTAATTGTGTTTTAAGTGCAACTTGGGATGACGGGAAGACCCTCCAAGTACGCTTTTACTTTATCGCAATTTACCTTATCGCAATTTATTTAATCGCATCGCACTTACTTTTCTTGCATGATAAACAACTATTGTATGAAAACCCACACCTTTAGGATAGTCCCTAAAACCGAAACCAAAACTAAATTAAAAGTCATTGCAAGATAAAATTCACCGCCACAACATTTCAAAATATAAAACAACTCAAAATTTAATCACAAACGAACACAAAACTACAATTACAACTAAATTAAAACGTCCTCGTTGGATGATCGGGAATACCTCGGATGATGTAACCTACGTGTTGCTTAACGGGATTTCCCACGGTCTAAATGAAAGTGTGGAACTCATTTAGTTAAGTTTAGCAAATTCATCTAGACTAAGTGAATCCGATAAAAATAACGATGCCAAAAGGATGGAACCGTGGGATCTTAACCGGTGTCGTTATAATCAACTTTAAGATTTGTTTTAATTAAAACACAAAAACACTTGGAAATTAAGACTCCTCTAAACCAAAACACTTTTCTCATCTCCTGATTTATGACTTCTATAACTAAACATCTGCAACAACGAGGAGCTCGGAGCATGGTGGGCAGCACGGCCATCGTCATCAGTAAAACCTGAGTCTACTTCAGCAAAACTTTCCTAGAATTAAACAACAAAGCCATAGGACTTCGAGGTAGTTTGCACTAGTGCAACATAAATCCTCAACCTTCGTTAGGCATTTGCATTGTAAATTAAGCCCTAACCGGTCTTAGGATTCCGAGGTAGTCGTCTGATACGACATAAACCCTCACATCTTCCAGGCCATTTGTATGATCATGTCATACGGATATAAGTCCTAATTAATTAAAACTGGCAAGACCAAAACATTAAATAAATATTAGGACTTTCCTAAATCCAAGCCAAA
Organism: Papilionanthe hookeriana x Papilionanthe teres; assembly: GCA_022702705.1. NCBI lineage: Eukaryota > Viridiplantae > Streptophyta > Magnoliopsida > Asparagales > Orchidaceae > Papilionanthe > Papilionanthe hookeriana x Papilionanthe teres. The sequence goes on from CM040428.1 coordinate 52,997,530, forward strand.
CAATATGATAGTCGGGAAATTACCGAAGTTCGCTTCGAATCTGTAATTTCTCCTACTTTTCTTCCTTTGAATTCCCAAAACAAAATGTTCCAAACTTGATCCATTCCCCGTCGAAATTCCAAAATTCAATCCTTTGAAAACTTAAACTCGAAATTCTTGAGAGCGTAACTACCGATTATTATCGAGAGTTTTCTTAGGTGATTCCCGTCACTTAAGATTTAATTAACTATAGGGACTTGCCCTTATAGGAATTTTAAAGAACCTGTGTAATATAAACCTCGTTTAATGTTTTTCATATTAAGCTAGGAATTTGTCGGCACATAAAATTGGATCGCGTACCAAACGGATGTCACAAATCTTTTAGTTTATTTAATCGAGCCCCACTATCAAGCAGTGTGTCTATCCTTAGGGATAGATACACGGCTTAGTAGTGCGGTGCTCGTTTATATAAACTATTTGGGATGTGAGATCAGCTTGATTCCATATCTTAAAATTTTCAAATTTAAAATTATTTTCAAAATCAAATACTACTTTTCAAATTATATATATTTAAACTAAATTTAAAATCTTAAAATTCGCCGACAATTTCTGTTAGGCGACCCCCTTTTCAAAATAAAACACACAACCTAAAAATATGCCGACAATAAGATAATATTAACACACTCAAAAAAATTTCAGATATAATTTTGTATAAGCAATACAAGTTCTCCATTTAAAGCATTCATCTTGAAGTGCATCAAATAATTATAATTCCTATTTAGACCATATATATATATATATATATATATATATATATATATATATATATATATATATATATATATATATATATATATATATATATTTATACATCCAAATATATTGAGATTTTTTGCTAATAAAAAATAATAGATATTTTTTATATGACAAATAAATTTTAATAACTTTAACAATCGTCATTACATTTCTTTCCTTTTGTATTACAATAAATTCATAACATTATTCATGGATCAAAATATTTTTAAAAATTACATAATGAGATGATATATTTATTTAAATATTATCATAGATATTATATTTTGTCAAAATGTAAGATATTAATCAAATGTTGTAAAATTTTAGGATTTGTTGGGATCATTTTTTTATATATTTCTTTTAAATTTAAAAACATATTTGCTTAGTTTATTATTTAAACTAATCATATCTTAGTGAAGTATGTTAAACATGTTGTACTTCAAATCAAAACATAAACAAAGCTAACTAAAAATAAAAGTGAACTCAAACGACCCCTTAATAACCCTTAGTTAGCTACACGCTGCATTCATCTCAAATCATGTTGACAAATTTTAATATTGATATTGATCAAACATCTACTAGAATGAACAAATTGAATTAAAATGTATTAAATTGAATGATACATTGTTACAAGAACATCTATATATATGCATATGTGCATGCTTACTTGCTGAGGCTATAATTTTAGGGGATGTTTAGTTTTGTTTGGCTCAGGAGGTACAAGTTTAGGTAAATTAAATTAATTATTAATCTATACTAAATCAATTATTTGGATTGATTTGAGTTGATGCTTCAACTGCATTTAATCTTAGGAATGTTTACACACACACATGCCTCCAAACTCACATGTATTTACAAACTTATATTTAATTTTGATTTTGGATTCATTATTAATTTATATTTTTAATTAATTCATATTTACTTTCAATTTAAGTTTAAACTTTGCTCTAATCTCATTTTTTTATATATGAGAACCAAAAATTTATTTATTTTTTCATTTGTCAAAATTCACAGAGAGAGAGAGAGAGAGAGGAAATAGAGAAACCTGCATCCAATCATCAAATATTTATTTCTTCTTCAAACAAACATTTTATTCTCCCATATTTTCATAAATAACCTCCCAAATTTAAGCAGATAACGCTGAGTAATACTGAACTCTCATAATTTTTCACACTGCATAACATAATTAAGTAATTGTTGGGGCATCTCTTTGTAAAGTGCTGAGAAACCCAACCAAGTATCAGTCTCATCTGTCACTGCTTCCTTTATCACTCATCTCAAGATGGCCACTGCTACTACCGTTGTTTGAAACAACCACAACTTTACGTTTGATCATCTTCTCCAGATGCAACTGTAGTGTATTAGCGTTGACTCTCCCTTGAACGGTCACCAATCCTGTTTTGCGATCAGCATATATCGCTTTTACCTCTGGGCATATATGCAATTATGAAAATATTAGGGATAAAGTTAGATGTCCTTAATTTGTAGATAAGTAAAAGCAATTTAGCTTTTCTAATTTAATTAACTAAAGTAAACTAATTACCTTTCATATCAATAAGAGTCTTCCTGACTTTCAAGATGCACTCGTTGCAATCTATAGATGTCTTCAACACCACAATTGGATCCCCCAACTAGCATAATATCAATAATAGTAATAAAAATTATTAAACAAATTCAGTCTTCTCCATAATATATTATTTTCTCAAGTACTTTATTGCAAATAATAGAAAAAATAATTATTGATTACACCTGCAATTCGCTCAACTCATGGGTGATGGCGAAAATGGCGGCTGGCTCCTTGGAGAGATCGGCGATCTTAACAATCTCAACCTCATGAAATTTTTTTATTACATGCTCCCGAAGCATGTCTGGGTCCAAAGTCCCTAAAACTGTCACTGTATTGCTCTCTTGATAGACAGTCACTGTTAGCACTCCTAAAATCCAAATAATAATTATAATAAATTAAAAATAATATAGAAATTTAAAAATAATAAGCAATATATATATATATGATTAAGAATAAAGTAAGAAAATAAATTAATCCCAAATAGACTCCTGGTTTTCGTTCAATTTAAACATTTTTAGTTATAGTAATATGCTACATATTCGAGCACTTCTTTGTGATCAATTTTAAGAGAAAAAAAATATTACTTTCGGATTCGACGCATACTACGTCTATAAAACGGCTATGATCCACCGGATGTAGCATTTTTTAATAATTTTATTTTTTAAATTTTCAAAAAGAAATTAATTTTCTTACAAACTCACAAAACATATAAAATAGTTTTTGAATGAGAATAATTAAATATATTATAACATATAAAATATATTATATTTATTTCAAATAAAAAATAAACAGAATAAAATAAAAAACAAAATCAAAACTCATCACAAATGGTCATTTTTTTGTGCTTGATGTCATTTTAACAACTAATTAAATACCTTTAAATTTTTTAATATGTTTCTTTATCTTCCGACTGTCGTCTTCACTAATACAGTGTTTATTAAGCTTCAAAACGACGACTTGAGGCGACTTCACCTCTTCCATCTCTGATTTTTTTTTGCTCTGTGAGTTCTATATATTGAAGGAAGGGAGAAGATAACATATATATAGTGACACCAAGAGAGGTGGGCGGCCACGCGGCTCACTGTGAATAGCAGTAGATTAAATGAGTGAGATTTACTTATTAATTTACGTATTATGTGCATGCATGTCACGCAATGATTACATGCATGCGTGTAGTAATTGGTAAGGCTTTAGTGGTATGCGTGTGTAATTTGTAATTTTTTCTTTAAGAAATTGGGGCATTTATATATAGACCACCCATTTTTATGTATTTACATATTTGACATTTGTATTTTTGTGTACATAAACATGGTTATATATCTAATATATAGGATTTTTTATTGGCACTCTAACAACGGAAACTAATACGCTGAACTTAACCCACTTGTCGGAGTGGACGGACTAAGCCCGCATGGCAAAGTGGTTGTATTTCATCTTGTCTGTGGAGGTAACCTAGCCCACCTGAGGAGGGACAACTACTATAGATTATCATAATTACTAGCAAATTCGTAGGTCTATGTTTTTTTTACAATTGTCACCTAACATCTGCATCACGGTCTTCTGGTCAATACACCATTACTTTCGGCTTAATGGTGTATTAAACTCAATATAAAATCTCTAAGACCTTCGCTCAAACCTCATATGCCTCTCTCTCTCGTGCCTCCTGTTCTATAAGAACAATGTCTTTAACAAGTTATATGTACTCAAGATATATACACGACTCTACCTCTTAAAATGATTCAATAACTTTATTTTTATATTTATATCACTAAAATTTTTCATATCATATGAAAAATATTATCATTTCAACTTTTAGATGTGAAATACCTCGTAAAAATTGGAGTATACATTTTAAATATGAAAATACCTTGGAAATCAGTGGCACATATGTAAATCTCCTAAAGATTTTTTTGGCAGTTTTTATAAAATCTTACATCGTGCTTTTCTAGCAATATTACACTTGTGATGGTCTAATAATGCTATTATTTTGATGAATAATATATGTTGTGTATAAATAAACACCATCTTTTTATAAAAAATTTATCATGATTTTTTAATAAATTATTTTCCTATAAATAATCGTAATAATTTTTAAATTAAAATAAATTTTAAATCATTTGTTTTAGGATAAATATTATATATCATTCAGCTTACTTTTCATACCTTTCATTCATTCCGGATCAAATTTTAATAATTGAATTGAAAAACTTAGTAGTAAAAGAACGCTTAAGTAGAACCAATAATAGAAAGTAATGAAAGGAAATATAAGTACAAAAATATAGTAAATAATGAGAATATATTACAATAATAAATAACACATATATAACATTTCATCTCAAATCATATTAATTAATTTTAATATTCATCATGATCAAAGATATTTTTGCTTAAGCAATAATAGAAGTAATAAATGCCACGTATATATCTATAATCAATATACACTAAATTATAAGAATAAATATTAGAATAATGAATGTACTATAGATTACTATAGATGATAATATTAACAAAAAATAAAAATAAAAATAAAAATCAGATATATTTTTGTATAAGGATGTGTATAAAACATTAATCTTGAAGTGCATTAAATAATTTTAATTCTTACTTTGACCACACATATATATATATATATATATATATATATATATATATATATATATATATATATATATCCAAATATTTTGGCATTTTTTCCTAATTAAAAATATTAGATAAATTTTATATGACATAAAATAATTGTAATAACTTTAAAAATTATCATAATATTTTTTTTCCTTGCGTATTATAATAATGCCACAACAATGTTCAAATACCTTGATTTTTGCCTTATGTATTCCAATTCTGACATGTATATAACCAAATATCTTGATTTTTTATATTGTCCGTCCAATCCACATCCTATCCTAAGCATACAAATCGGTTTGCTAATTTTCGAGTTGGGATGAGCTTTGATCTGACTATTGACATGGCATTCTATGGTTTCTTTAGATGAACTGTCATAACAAATTCGCTATCTTATAAATTTTAACCTAGAAATAAGCATTTTGATCCTGGTTTGGGCTGCCTTGCCTAAGCACAGCGCTTGCTTCTTTAGAAAAAATGATATAAAAGAGCACTGTTCATCAAAGATCTCCACCCATGAACTTCCAGTTTAACGAGAAGAAAAAATGATAAAAAACACAAAATATAAGACGACACAAATAAGTATAGCCTCTACTACACCCACATTTGCAATGTCCCCTCCGCCGCCGCTACCGCCAGGACCGCTGTCGCCGCCACCGCCGCCACTGCCGCTGCTGCTGCCGCCGTCGACGAAACCGCCGCCGTAGCCGCCGCCGCCGCCGTAACCGTCGCCGCCGTAGCCGCAGCCACCGCCGTAGTCGCCGCCCCCATTGCCGCCGCAGCCGCCGCCACCGCCGTAGTCGCCGTAGCCGCCGCCGTCGCCACCACCACCATTGCCACTGCCTTCCTCCTTCTTATCCTTTTTCTTATATCCAGCCATCTTCTTATCAGCTCCAACAATCTTAGCCGAAACAATCTCAACGCTACATTTGAGCTTGTCCTTAAGTTTCGTCGGCAGTGAATTCACGTCCATTGTCCCTATAACAGTCACCAAATCCTTCCGGTCATCCACAGTTACTTGTTGCACCCCTGTAAATATGATTATGAAAACAAGAGGGATGATATTAGATAAGCTAAATTTGTTGGTTTGTTGGTAAGTAAGAGATATTTTAAGGGTTTTTTTTATATTAAAAATTAAAAAAAATAATTTTTCTATTCACGTACAGTCTCCCTGCAAAGTTATGTTATAAATAGTAGGCATATTAATTATAAGAAAAAAAATTAGATTGCTTAAGAACGTAAATCCCTTCAAAAAAACAAAAATCATAGCAGTCCTCTAAATATGTTATTAACAGTACGCATATTAACTATAATAAATATCTACAAAATTTACCAAATTACATAAAGTGAGTAAACTAACCACTCAAATAATAATAATAAAAAAAATTAAATTAGTTACCTTTAATCTTAAAAATAGTCTTCTTGATCCTTTCACTGCAGCCATGGCAGTCTAGACCAATCTTCAGCACCACGATCGAAGCCACCAACTAACATGAAATCAATTAAAAATAATAATTTAATTTTTCATCAATTGCTAAATGTAATCGGTGTTATAATATCTTATTTTATCATCTACTTATTGCAAATAAAATAATTTATTTGGTTAGCAACCGACCTTTGGTTTCTTTTGGTCCTTCGAATCACCGACGATGACGGAGGAGATCTCAACCTTTTTATGTGTTTTAGCTTCCACATGATCAAGAAGCATCAATGGATCCACATTCCCTAAAACTTTCAATTGGTTGGAACCCTTATCGACCTCCACTCCCCACACCCCTAAATCCAAATGAAAAAAAAATTAAATAAATAAAAATTGAGTAGATTAGAATGCTAGAAAGCCATGGTCAGATTCAAACGATTAGGAATCCAATAATGAAAGCCAACTTAATAAGCAGTATTGAAAAGAACTTAATGACGGATAAAAGATGTTTTGGATTTGAGAAGAAAGCAGAAGGTGGAATCAATGAAATCAAATCATTAACTCACTTCTTGTTCTTCTCTAATTTTTCAATTAATGGAATAAAACCATAATCTATCAATTCCTCTTACAATAACCCGCCCTCAACAAATCCAGAAAATCAAAATAAAATATTTTGCTGGCTAGTCCTTAGGTTTGTTGTAGCTTTACTCAAGTTTTGCAAGTCAAATATATTATCCTCTGCTAATTGATACTAAAATCTTAATTTTTTAACTTCTATTTTATACTTCTTTAATATATCAAAAACTTCACTTTTAGTTTTGATTAACTAAACATAGGAAAATTTTAAAATATCATCAATAAAGATAATAAAGCATCTTTTACCACATTCAGTTAAATTTTTATTTAAATCACAAAAAATCACTACAAATAAGTTCTAATAAATAATTTTATTTAATAGAAATAGATTTAAACGATTTTTAGTTTGATTTGCTTGAGAAAAATTTCACACTCCATATCTTTATTTATGTCTTTTTTATTTTTTAAATTCATATGCATCATTTTTCTAATTACTTTATAATCTCTAGGTAAAATATTTTAAGTTCTTTGTATAGAATTGATGTATGATCTTAAAAATTTAAGCAATTTTTATTATTAGTAATGTTCAGAGGCTTAAAAAAACAAATTTTCACTCTAGTGCAAATATGCCAAAGTAATAGTCAGTGAGACATTCTGCACTGTTGCACTTCAAATTATTGTCGCCTTAACTGAAGTGAATATTGATTTTTGTTTGCATTTGAGGCATGATGGAAGTACTTGGCCTTGGCCGACAAATAACTAACACACCGCTCTGTACATATACTGGCTAATACCAAGTATTGTATTGTAGCTAACATTTTGTTTTCCAGTTCTCAATAACGGTTCTCAGAGTCAAAGATGGTATTTTTGTAGTCTCGAGCTTAAATTTTATTCCATGTTTTTTATTGGAATGTCATACAAAAATGATCATATTATTATATGTATGTGTGTTTTTTTATTCGTATCTATACCAGAGTTGTCCTAAATTTAATGAGACCTTCTACTTAGAGACATCTGTGTTTATAATCCTAAAAATACCATCTGCTATTTTGAAAGATGGTATTTTGCTATTTTGAAAATAGAGTTTTGTTTTGAGTATTTTAGATATTATGTTTACTGTTTTGTACCCAAAAGAGTGTTGTAATATTTTACTTTTATAAGTGGTGTGTCTGGAGCTCATACATAAACAAGTAGTGAACCTCCTTGACCTCCATACCGCGCCTTTCATCTTCCACCTCGGTGTTTTCAGCCGAGACAGCAGATGACCAACGCCGAATCCGCTGTCCAACAGCAGATTTCATCTCATACCACTTCCAAATGTAGTCGCCCTTCATTATATTCATTTCCTTGCAATTCCACAATCACCTCCCCGCTAAATCCCCTTCAAGAAGCCCTAGAACAGTGTCACTGTGCCACAGACCACGATGGAATTTATCATGGTCTGAATATGAAAAGATGCTAAGTATTAATAGGATTTGTTACATGGAAATTAAGATTATAAAAGCTTGATGAAATCTTTAACATTTCTACATCATTTTAGAGAAAATTACTAAGTAGTTTTTTAAGGTTATACTGCTACTTTATATGATATAAGGTCACCTTCGTTTTTTATGCATGACTCTCCCTCTCTTATCTTCAATTAGATTCTATACTATTGAGTCGAAAATACTCCTCCAGTTGATCCATTTAATCTCCATCTAGGAATAACATAATCCAATGTTTTCCATTTTGTGAACTTGTGATGTAGTGATTAAATACCTGGGAATCCTCTGAGGCATCGCCCGATCTTCGGTGTGCAGCCGTCGCAGCAACGCATATCGACCTTAAAAATGAAGATGGACAATTGTTCTTCCTCGTCCTGTAAAAAAAAAAAAAAAATCAATCAAACAACAGATATCAACTAAAGTGAAATCAAAACCTAAATTCAAATTCTACAGATGGCTTACTCCCATATCCGATCTTCTCTCAACGGGAAATCTACAGATGTGTGAGGAGGAGAAATGGGAACGATAAGAAGTGGGGAGATTTATTTGAATAAGTTTTGCTATGCGGGGCATTTATGCATGCTTGAATTGTGATGGCCAAAAATTCATTAAAGGAAATTTGAGGTTTAACTATAGTTGGCTTGCTGTAATTGATTGCTGCTTCTATTTTTATCTCTTTGTTCTATTTCTTTACTTCTTCATGATTATCTTCTTTTTTTTGCTGAGATTTGGTACAGAGCCATCATCAATTCCAATCATTCCAAGTAAAAAATGGTTAGCTCTATTCATGGATTTTGGAAACTTAATCTTAGATATGTAAAATTTGTACATATGAATTGAGTGGTATGCATGTAAACCTTCAACCATATGAAAACATGGTCATAAATGAGCACAGCTTGAGCGAGCATGACCTTCAAAACAGGCTCAGGCTTGAAATGGATCGTGAATAGCTTGATTTGAATTCCAAATTAACTTTGAATGATTTAAAATTAGTTGGATTTAATTTTTCTAAAATACACCATAAAAGGTGATATGAGATTCTTATATTAATATTTATTTAATTACTCTATCAAAGTGAATGTATTCACACATTAGTCACACCAGCATATGTGATCTGAGATAGTTACAAAGAAGAGTGTAAAGTAGATAATGGTAGCAAGAATAAGTATTGAAGATTAAGTATTGAAGTCAAGTTTATATCTTGAAAAATACAATATCCCAATATATTAATAATTATTCTTGTACTCTAAAAAGAAATAACATATATAATCTTTATTGAATATAAACATACATTTTACACTCATACCAATAAAAATAGCACACAAAACGAAAAATAAATGTTACATGTTAACAGAAAAACACATTCATAAAAAGAAAAAAATTATCTGAAACTCTCGACATCTTTGACTCTTATTAAGTACCAGGAACTACCTTGTGAAAGAGTTCCTTGTGTACCGCATAACAAGAATTCGCTTACGGCTCAGTAATCACTCCTTATTCTCAAATCAAATTAATTTAATCTTATCTTAATTCAATTAAAATAAGTCTCTATCAGCATTTATTAAAAAAATGCACATTTCCATACATACACCATTATTACAAAAAAAAGGGAACATTTCCATGCATAGCATGCAACTCTTACTTTCTTAATTGTAAATTCCTTTTATCAAAATTTGGGAAGGAACATGTGGTGTCAGAGTTGGGCACATGAGAGATTAAGAAGCCTGCTCCAACAGAGGTGATTGTAGTCTTGTATAGGAGATCAACATCCTTAAATTTGAAGAAAAATCTTTTTATATTTTTGCATAATTAAATTGAGATTATTTTCACCTAAAATTAAATAAATAATTACAATGTAATATCATTGATATATCTTGAGGTTAGTGATTAATCATATTTTTTCCTTTAATATTAGACTGTTATGCTCTATTAAATAATTCAAATAAATGAAATGTTTTATATTTTATTTTTATCAAGACCAATAATTTGAGAAATTTATATATATTTACATACATTTCACACAATTAACATATCTAATAACTAAATTTAGGGATTAAATAAATACTTCAAATCTAAAGTCAGAGAGGATAAAAATATTAATGCTGACCTCACAATTACTAAAGTATTTGCACATATAAAAGCTTTCACGACGTAGTCGCACTTTACACATTGAACAATGCAATTTATTCCGAAGTTTTAGTGGTAGAGTCTTGGCTAGACCGATTAACTAAACGACCTGATCATTTTTGCCCGTTTCAAACAACGAGAACGGATAGTCGTAATTTCTTATGCGTCCTCTCACTGGGAGTGGGAGATGAAAGTCATCCGAATGATGTAAATATGTCTAATCTTATTATAAGCTGATTAGTCACAAGACCAAGGTTTCGGTACCAGCCTTGACATTTGCTCATTAAGCTTGGTTTTGGACTTCTAACTTTCAAGTTTAAAAGGAAGAAGGAGGGAGAAAGAGATTACCTTAAATACATATCTCTTTCAGAAAGCAAGAATTAAGGATGGCTTTTTGGCTTTGGAGACCAGCACCACCCAAATTCTTACCAGAGTTGGTTGTGGGAGATCGCAAGAGCACAAGGCAATAGCCAGAAAGGTGCAAGGAGTTTGCCATGAGCTCTAGAATGTGAGGAAGGATTTAATTAAGTGAGAATGATCTGTTTGAGAGAAATTTGAATTCCCTCACCTCCTCAAATGGTCGTGGTGTCAAGGGGATGGCCAATTGGCAATTATACTGCTATGGGGAGGCTCATTCAATGACAATGAGCCACTCTGATGCATTTGTGCATGCCCTTGAAGGTGATGGGATATGAGTAAACAGGGAAGTGGGCTAAGGAGGAAATTTTTTTCGACCATAGTTTAGGGGCTTTTGATTGAGCTCAAGGAGGCTAGGGCGGCTCGGGTTGAGGTAAAGGAGGTGGGAGGCACAAAGGGGATTATTTAAACTATTTTAGGAAATTGGTCATTTATGTCAATTGAGCTTAGTTCGTTGGACTGGTACAGGTTCTATGAAGCTGCCATAATTGGTTGAGTTGGCCAAAGGAAGGGATTGAGCCAAACTGTGGAAAGAGGTAGGTTGAGCTCAATTGGGTCATGAGAGTTTATGTTACTCGGTTTATGCCCTTGGATGAGATTGATTGGGGTTTGAGCATGGGTCATATTTGGCTTAGAGGGAATAAGCTCTTTATGTATATATAGAATGTATGTGTATGTGCGCGCTGTGCGGTCGTCTATATATAACACATGCATGTGGCCCCAAAATATATGTATACATGCATATGTGTATGCATACTTGCTTCCGTTATAATTTTAGGGATGTTTAGTTTTGCTTGGCTTAGGTTTAACTTTTGGTAAATTAAATCTTAAACTTTGTTAACTCACTTATTTAGATTGATTTGAGCCGTGTGTTTGAACACACGTGCCACCAAACTCACATGTATTTACATGGCTAACACTTAACATATTTTCATGCATATGGGAGATGGCATATATGTAAAATGAAGTTTAGGTGTTAGATATGTAAATATATAAAAACCCGAAGTCCATCCAAACCAACCCAAGTCCCAAGTCAGTCAGGCCCCACATCAACCACTTAAGCAATCCTAAGTCTGGATAGAAATGTAGCTGACGGACTGAGAGCGGACGAAAATTATACAAATCTAATGAAATTGTAATACAGCATTTATAAATTATATACATGATAAATTTCAAGATTTTATATTATATTTCATGTCTATCCAACCAAATGCTAAAATGTTTAACACCCCCATATTAGATTTACTTTGAACCCAAAAAAAAATTATTTATTTTTTCTTTTGTCAACAATCAGAAAAACAATAAGGAGAAAAAGTTTGAGTTTGTGATGCAACAAGTTCACGAGCAAAGAATTAAATTTTGATGGCCTTGTAAGATTCAAGAGAGGCCTCGAAATCCATTCCCAAAATGAGCTAAAACACATACTAGATCGTCGGGATCAATGACTCATAGGCAAGAGCCTCCTAAGCAAAACTTACAGAGAGTAGGACCTAGGAGAGCTATTGGTCTAATATTTGAGAGAGAAGAAGCAGAAAGCGACGGACATGATCACTTAGAAGAAGGGGAACCTTTTGAAGCCTCATACGTAGAGGAGATAAGAAGAAGAAGAATCTGAAGTCTTGGTTATGAGTATTCAAATGAAGAAGCTAGAAGAGGAAGATGAGTGGGAGGAAAAAGTCCATTGGAGAATGCATTCTCAAAGGAGATCACAAAAGTCGAGGCAGGAAAGAATTATAAGATTCCATCATTGGAATAACACAAAGAGAAGTCTGACTCTACCGACCATCTGGATTCATTTGAGACATCAGCTATTCTATTCAAAATAAATAATGATTTAAATTGTCGTTTGTTTTTAACAACGTTAAGAGAATCAGCTTTGCAATGGTTTAACAAACTGTTGGAGAAATCATCACTTCCTTTGAAATATTAAAGTACACATTTGTGCCTTAGTCCTTCAGCGTACAGAAGCTACGAAAAACTCTCAAGCCCTCTTAAAAATCTACTAGAAACCTACCCAAAATGGTTGTCAAAATAGCTCGTTTAAAATTTGCTCGTTCGTGTTTCGTTGGTTTTAGCTCGAAATATTATAAAAATTTATATGGCAAATTAATTTTAATAACTTTAACAATTGTCATTATATTTCTTTCCTTCTGTATTACAATAAATCCACAACAATGTTCATAGATCAAAATATTTTTAAAAATTACATAATTAGATGATATACTTATTTTAAATATTATCATAGCTATTATATTTTGTCAACATGTCAGATACATTGAATAGGAGCATAAATGAGGATCTCAACTTTTCTTTGAGGGTATCACCTAATCTCAAATATTTTCGAATCCACTTTTTCCTAACACTCACAATTCGTTGCTCTCGTTAACGATCATTATTCCCTCCACTCCTAAAATCCAAATAAATATAAAAATTTAATTTAAAATCCACATGTTAAAAAATCTAAATTAAAATTTTAAAGGGCATTTGAATACATACAACCTAGATTTTATGTATTTGTATTTTTAACATTCGAGCACTTCTTTGTGATCAATTTTACAAAAAAAAAAAATTATTACTTCCGGATTTGAGGCAAACTACGTCCATTAAACGACTATGATTCACCGGATGTAGCATTTTTAATACTTTTATTTTTTTAATTTTCAAAAACAAATTAATTTTCCTACACTCACAGAACATAAAAAATAATTTTTGAAAGAGAGCAATTAAATATATTATAACATATAAAATATATTATATTTATTTCAAATAAAATATAAATAGAATAAAATAAAAAATTTCGAAATTCTATATAATATTTCATTTCCTTCCAAACAAATGTCAAAATTTTCAACCTTCCTATATTTGATTTACTTAAACTAAAATAAAAATTTCAAAAAACCAAAATTTACTTATTTTTTCATTTCTCACAAATGAGAGAGAGAGAGAGAGAGAGAGAGAGAGAGAGAGAGAGCTGCACCCAATCATCAAATATTTATTTCTTCTTCAAACAAACATTCTATTATCCCATATTTTCATAAATAACCTCCCAAATTTAAGCAGATAACGCTGAGTATTACTGAACTCTCATAATTCTTTACACTACAAAACATGATTCAGCAATTGTTGGGGCATCTCTTTGCAAAGTGCTGAGAAACCCGACCAAGTATCAGTCTCATCCATTGTCACTGCTTCCCGAATCACTCACCTCAATATGGCCACACCTACGACCGTGAACAACCGCAACTTTACGAGGTGGCTTCTTGGCGGGCACCTTGTTTCGTGGACTCTCCGTCCCAACAATCTCAACCTCTTGAAATTTTTTTATTATATGATCCCGAAGCATCTCCGCATCCAAATTCCCTAAAACTCGCACTGCATTGCTCGTATTGCTCTCTTTATCCACAATCACTCCTAGCACTCCTAAAATCCAAATAATAATAATAATAAATTAAAAATAAAATATAAATTTGAAAGACAACATGCAATATATATATATATATATATATATATATATATATATATATATATATATATATATATATATATATATATATATATTAATCCCAAATTTTCCTTCAATTTAAATCTTTTTAGTTATGGTAATATGATACAAATTCGAATTTTCTTACAAAACATATAAAATAGTTTTTGAATGAGAACAATTAAATATATTATAACATATAAAATATATTATATTTATTTCAAATAAAACATAAATAGAATAAAATAAAAAACAAAATCAAAAGTCATTCTTATTTATTTATTTATCATTTTTTTTGTGTTTATTGTCATTTTAACAACTAATTAAATACCTGAAAATTTTTTTATATGTTTCTTTATTTTCCGACCGCAGCATTCTCAAACACAGTTTGTTTTGACCTTCGGGGTGACGACTTGACGCGACGCCATCTCTCGATTTTTTTTTTTTGCTTTGTGAGTTCTACATACTGAAGGAAGTGGAGAAGATATAAATATATATATATATATATATATATATATATATATATATATATATATATATATATATATATATATATATATATGCATATATAGTGAGACCAAGAGAGGTGGACGGCCACGTGGCTCACTGTGAAGCGTGGTGGATTCAATGGTCACTGTGAAGCGCGGTGGATTTAATGGGTGAGATTTACTTATTAATTTACGTATTATGTGCATTCATGCGATGCAATAGTTACATGCATGTATGTATTATGTATTAATTGGTATGAGCTTTCTTTAGTGGTATGCATGTATGTAATTTGTAAATTTTCCTTTAAGAAATTGGGGCATTTATATATAGACCGCCCAATTTTTATGTATTTACATATTTGACATTTGTATTTTCTTCTAAATAATCGTAATAATTTTTAAATTAAAATAAATTTTAAATCATTTTGTTTTAGGATAAATATCATGTATCATTCAACTTACTTTACATTATCTTTCATTCATTATGGATCAAATTTTAATAATTGAATTGAATAACTTAGTAATAAATTTTTACAATAATATAAAAGGTAAAAAAATAATTGAGAATATTTGTAATGATTTTTTTTTTATGTAAAATATATAGTTTGTAATATTATCATAAATATTATATATTTACTAAGATATCATATGATATTAAAATTCATAAAATTTTGGTAAGCCTTAGTAAATATATCAATTTAATTAGTGTATATTATATGCACAAAATGTTTTATCGTTTAAAGCATAATATTTTTCAAAATATACTTAATACTCTTATTCACTTATTTAATATTAAATATTCTTAATACACCTTTAATTTCAAGTATGAATCACAGTACTGCCCCAAAATTATCTTAAAGTTGAAAAAGCTTCTTCATAAATTATCTCTTTCATAAAAATTAAATGGCCCATGTTCTTGAACATGATATTATTAATAAATTGTATAGTAAAATAATTTTTTTAATTGATATATTACCAAAGAAAAAATCATCTAATCAACATTGATGATTCCTATTGATGATTTTCATTATCTATCTCCATTCAAATACTATCAACTCCCATCATTGCTCAATTATTATAGCTTAACCATCATCATGCGACCACTATCCTGAAACATCATCATATGATAACTATCACATAATATTATCACTCAATTAACATTATCATCCATTTTCTATCATTCTTTTGTCGTCATGTCAAAAATAAATTTGCATTAGCTTAAGATATTTTTATACCGCATTCATACTTGACATCTTGATTTTTATAATTAAGTTGTAAGACCTAGTATTAATCATAAATAACAGTTTGTCATATTCTGCACTTCATGAGACCGGTCGTACATGACTCTATTACGATTATGTGAGTTTATCTGACAGTAATTTCCAGGTAAGGTTGTATGTCCAATCGTATTAAACTTTTTTGATCCTTTGCATAGTTGAAGATACGTTCCTTGTTTACAACATTTATCTCTCTTTTGATAACATAAATCTTCACCACTTAGGTTTTCACACAAAAATATATCATGTGATATAAGTCTTAATATTCTAATAAAATGTGAAGTTTAACATTCAAATAAATCTCTCTCAAAATCAATAAAGTCGAATGACCTCAATAAGATAGTTGATAAGTCACTGAGTTTTTCAGTATCTTCAACATCTCCTACTTTTATCTCATTTGAATTTTGTGAATAAATTGTTCTCCATTTCAGTCTTCCCATTTGATACTACAAATCATCAATCATGGAAACTTGAACTTATAATTTTTTTGAAGATAAAATCATAACCATAATCAAGAGTTTTATGAAGGAGCACTATTACTTAAGACATTATTAACTATAAGAATTTGCACTTATAGAAAGTTAGACACCCAGATTAATTTAAACCTTTTACAATCTTCAACATTAAGTAGAGGAAAGGTCTCTTGGTTAAAATTCTTATCATGCAAATATCCAAAATTCATTTATTTAAATAATTGATCTTAAAATAAAGTGATATTTTTATCGTTTGAGATAATATATTACTTTTTATGTCGTGCTTGATTATTCAAGATCAAATTTAATGAAATAACCCTTAACTCAAATAAACTTAAAGCAATCCACAAAAGTTAAACTTTCATAAATGAAGGAACAAATATTTTTATGACAATAAATATTCATATTTTTTCAAAGGCGAGTTGTAACATTACTAATAGGAGTGCTATAAATAGCTTAAATATATTGAAATAGGAGCATAAATGACGATCACTAATTCTCTACGAGTTTTCATTATCACCCAATCCTAAAGATTTTCGAATCCACTTTTCACAAAACTCACAATTCGTTGCTCTCCTTGTCGATCATTATTCCTGTTGTGGGAAAAACCAACTTGGCTAGAAGAAAAAATAAAGAACACAAACAAATACAAAACGATTGCGTGGTTCGGTCCTTTGAACATACATCCACGGGACGGAATCAACCAAATCCACTAAGATAATAGAGAAGAATTACAAGGCTTGTACATTCGTAAATGAGCCCTCATCTCGCCCAAGATCTCACTCTCGAATCACTTCGACCCTAGATCTCCGAGACGCTCTCCTCACTTTCCACAATGCCTCTCCCCTTCTTCTCTTCTTCCTAGTTCTCCCTTCTTGGTTCCTTTTCCTCTCTCCCCTACAAGCCACCCCTTCTATTTATAATAGAAGGGCCTCCCCTGTAGACCAGGTCTACCTAAATTAATAATCGAGATTCATTACAACAATTCCCTCCCCTCCTAAAATCAAAATAAATATATGAAGATTAATAAAAAACCCACATGTTTAAAAATAAAAATTAAAAATTTAAAGGGCCTTTGAATACATATAAACTAGATTTTATGTATTTATATTTTTAAAACCTAAGCCTCTTTTTTTACATTTATTCACTCAAACAATGAGGGATTGATCTGGCTCTATATTTTAGTGTAGTCAAAATCACCATATATTTAAATTTTTTAAATGATGGGCCAAAAAATACACCGTGAGAGGCCAAATTACTAAATTTTCTAAATTATATTAAAAAATTTAATTAAATTTTACTAATTATAGAGAGAAATCTCAAATTTAAATGTCCACCCTCAACATAACCCAGTCTACCAATCTCAACGTTAAGTTCATGCTTATGCTTGAGATACGCCGGCAGTGAATCCACGTCTATTGCTCCTGTAACAGTCGCCAATTCCTCCTCGGCATCCACATTTGCCTGGTGAACCCTTGGGCATAAATGCAATTACAGAAACATCAGGGATAATATTAGATTTACATAAATACCACACTAATATGTAAAATAAATAATAATATATTGGGTGGTATATATGTAAATGATTTAGAACCTTAGATAATTTACATGTGATATTTACTGTGATAAATACACTTAACGCAGCCGTAGCAGTCCATAGTAATCTTCCACAAACTAAAATAAAATCAACAAAATAATAAATAAATAATAGTAAAATTTGCATACTTACCCCCACAATTTTTATATATTTATTTATTTAACATTTAAACTTAATTTCTTACATGTATACCTTAACATTGCATAAAAATGAGTATAAGGTGTAGATATGTAATACATAGAAATTTGATACCACTTTAAAATGATAGTTTCTTAGAGGAGGAAGGTGCCATGTGGCGCATGGTTAAAAGCGGTGGATTAAGCGGGTGAGATTTACTAATTTTCACATTCCAACATGCATGCGTGCATCTGTGCATGACAATTAATTTGATAGGCCGTCATTAATGAACTGAAGTTGAGCTTATCATATGAGTGAAAGGTTATTACATATGAATCATATGTATGTGCAGATGATATGAAATATTTGAGTGGAATAACTATAAAAAAATAAAATTTAGGAGTTTAGCTATGTAAATACAGAAGAATTGGGTGCATATCCCCCTAAATAATTTCATATGATTGCATGAACATTGAGAAAAGTTCCTTTAAATATACTAATACTAATTTTAAGGTATTATCAAAAGATTGAATTTTATTGAAAATTGTTAAATAAAGAAGTTAATCATTATAAATTTGTATTAATAAGATATAAAATAGGTTAAAATATCATGACAAAGTTTCTCTCAAAATATTTTGCTTAATTTGTATTTTTAAAATGAATTTTAATTCATTAAATGTGCTAAAAATATAATAAAATTTTAAAGTATTTCATCTCAAATCATAATGATAATTTTAATATTCATCTTGATCAAAGATATTTTTGCTTAAGCAATAATAGAAAGTAATAAATGCCATATAATCAATATACACTAAATTATAAAAATAAATATTAGAATTATGAATGTATTATAGATTACTATATATGATAATATTAACACACAAAAAAAAATATTTTAGATATAATTTTGTATAAGCATGTGTAAAAATCATTGAATTTATTTTAAGATGAAAGCAATGCAAGTTCTCCATTTAAAGCATTAATCTTGAAGTGCATCAAATGGAGACTGATTCCAAGAGACTTATTGATATATTTTTTAAGCGGGTTGATATACCCTGGAACTTGATTATTCTTCTTAAAAGGATTTGGTTTATTATTGACAATTCTTCTTTGCATTTCAGCATCTCTTTTATTCACAGAGAGGGAAATGGGTCAGCAGATTGGTTGGCAAAAAATGCTGGTCACTCCCCTTTTGTGGGCAAAACTCCACCTCAGCAACTTGCTCTCCTGGTTCACGGGGACAATTTAAATTTGCCTTACATCAGATATAATTAGCCTTTCTGATCATTTATGCTAATCTTTTCCTCTGTTTTCAGTTGCTGCCTCTATTCTTTCGCTGCAGGTTTTGCTCTGTTTACTTTTTGGTGCATGTGTTCTTTTTTGCCTGCGGCAGTTTTTATACTTGTGCAGGAACACCTCCTTATCTCAACTTGTGCAGGAACATCTACATCTTCTAGTCTCACTTTCTTTTGCGTGGATATTAGCCAGGTTTTTTATTCCTCATTGATCCAGATTTTCTTTGGGTTTGTTCGTCTCTACTTTTTCTGTTGCTTGCTCTTGCGGATGGTGCCCTTCGAATGGATTCATCAGTTGGTCTTTCTACTGTTTTGGACATTTATTTTTCGACTCTTTCTTGTTAGTTTCTTTATACTTTTTTGACTCTTTTTGGTGGCTCTGTTCCTTTTTGGAGTATTTACTTTG
Source organism: Papilionanthe hookeriana x Papilionanthe teres (assembly GCA_022702705.1). Classification (NCBI taxonomy): domain Eukaryota; kingdom Viridiplantae; phylum Streptophyta; class Magnoliopsida; order Asparagales; family Orchidaceae; genus Papilionanthe; species Papilionanthe hookeriana x Papilionanthe teres. The sequence continues at coordinate 53,017,651 of CM040428.1, forward strand.
CGTGGGTTGTACGGTGGGAGGAGGATGTAGGGTAACGGGACCTCTAGGTGTGAGTTCTGTATTTTTTTGGGTTTTGTAGTGAGGACCTGGCCCCCTCACCTCCTCAGCTTTTGTAACATTTTTTGGAATATTAACACGTAGGGAGCCTAGTGTGCTCTTTCCCTAATATATATATATATATATATATATATATATATATATATATATATATATATATATATATATATATATTACAATAAATCCATAACATTATATTTCTTTCCTTTTGTATTACAATAAATCCATAACATTGTTCATGGATCAAAAATTGTTTAAAAATTACATAATGAGATGATATATTTATTTAAATATTATCATAGATATTATATTTTGTCAACATGTCAGATATTAATCAAATGTTGTAAAATTTTAGGATTTGTTGGGATCATTTTTTTATATATTTCTTTTAAATTTAAAAACATATTTGCTTAGTTGATTATTAAAACTAATCATATCTTAGTAACATGATGTACTTCAAATCAAAACATAAACAAAACTAACTAAAAATAAAAGCCAACTCAAACGTCCCCTTAATAACCCTTAGTTAGCTACATGCTTCATTCATCTCAAATCATGTTGACAAATTTTAATATTGATCTTCATCAAACTTCTACTAAAATGAACAAATTTAAATAAAATGTATTAAATTGAATGACACATTGTTACAAGAACATATATATATATATATATATATATATATATATATGCATATGTGCATGCTTACCTGCTGAGGCTATAATTTTAGGGGATGTTTAGTTTTGTTTGGCTTAGGAGGTACAAGTTTAAGTAAATTAAATTAAATATTAATCTATACTAAATCAATTATTTGGATTGATTTGAGTTGATGCTTGAACTGCATTTAATCTTAGGAATGTTTGCACACACACAAGCCTCCAAACTCACATGTATTTACAAACGTCTGTTTATCTATATTTAATTTTGATTTTGGATTCATTATTAATTTAGATTTTTAATTAATTCATATTTACTTTCAAATTGAGTTTAAACTTTGCTCTAATCTCATTTGTTTATATATGAGACCCAAAAATTTATTTATTTTTTCATTTGTCAAAATTCACAGAGAGAGAGGAAATAGAGAAACCTGCATCCAATCATCAAATATTTATTTCTTCTTCAAACAAACATTTTATTCTCCCATATTTTCATAAATAACCTCCCAAATTTAAGCAGATGACACTGAGTAATACTGAACTCTCATAATTTTTCACACTGCATAACATAATTAAGCAATTGTTGGGGCATCTCTTTGTAAAGTGGTGAGAAACCCAACCAAATATCAATCTCATCTCTCATTGCTTTCTTTATCACTCATCTCAAGATGGCTACTGCTACTATCGTTGCTTGAAACAACCACAACTTTACGTTCGATCATCTTCTCCAGATGCAACTGTAATGTATTAGCGTTGACTCTCCCTTGAACGGTTACCAATCCTGTTTTGCGTTCAGCATATATCGCTTTTACCTCTGGGCATATATGCAATTATGAAAATATTAGGGATAAAGTTAGATGTCCTTAATTTGTAGATAAGTAAAAGCAATTTAGCTTTTTTAATTTAATTAACTAAAGTAAACTAATTACCTTTCATATCAAGAAGAGTCTTCCTGACTTCCAAGATGTACTCGTTGCAATCTAGAGATGTCTTCAACACCACAATTGGATCCCCCAACTAGCAATATCAATAATAGTAATAAAAATTATTAACCAAATTCAGTCTTCTCCATAATATATTATTTTCTCAGGTACTTTATTGCAAATAATAGAAAAAATAATTATTGATTACACCTGCAATTCGCTCAACTCATGGGTGACGGCGGAAATGGCGGCTGGCACCTTGGAGATATCGATGGTCTTAACAGTCTCAACCTCATGAAATTTTTTTATTACATGCTCCCGAAGCATATCTGGGTCCAATGTCCCTAAAACTGTCACTGTATTGCTCTCTTGATGGACAGTCACTGTTAGCACTCCTAAAATTCAAATTATAATTATAATAAATTAAAAATAATATAGAAATTTAAATATAATAAGCAATATATATATATATATATATATGATTAAGAATAAAGTAAGAAAATAAATTAATCCCAAATAGACTCATGGTTTTCGTTCAGTTTAAACATTTTTAGTTATAGTAATATGCTACATATTTGAGCACTTCTTTGTGATCAATTTTACGAGAAAAAAAATATTACTTTCGGATTCATCGCATACTACGTCCATAAAACGGCTATCATCCACCGGATGTAGTATTTTTTAATACTTTTATTTTTTTAAATTTCAAAAACAAATTAATTTTCTTACAACCTCACAAAACATATAAAATAGTTTTAATGAGAACAATTAAATATATTATAACATATAAAATATATTATATTTATTTCAAATAAAAAATAAACAAAATAAAATAAAAAACAAAATCAAAACTCATCACAAATGGTCCTTTTTTTGTGCTTGATGTCATTTTAACAACTAATTAAATACCTTTAAATTTTTCAATATGTTTCTTTATCTTCCGACTGTAATCTTCACTAGCATAGTGTTTGTTAAGCTTCAGAACGACGACTTGTGGCGACTCCACCCCTTCCATCTCTATTTTTTTTTTTTTTTTTTGCTCTTTGATTTCTATATATTGAAGGAAGGGAGAAGATAACATATATATAGTGACACCAAGAGGGGTGGGCGGCCACGTGGCTCACTGTGAATAGCAGTGGATTCAATGGGTGAGATTTACTTATTAATTTACGTATTATGTGCATGCATGTCACGCAATGGTTACATGCATGTGTGTAGTAATTGGTAAGGCTTTAGTGGTATGCGTGTGTAATTTGAAATTTTTTCTTTATGAAATTGGGGCATTTATATTATGTATTTAGATATTTGACATTTTTACTTTTGTGTACATAAACATGGTTATATATCTAATATATAGGATTTTTTATTAGCACTCTAACAACGGAAACTAATACGCTGAACTTAACCCACTTGTCGGAGTGGACGGACTAAGCCCACATGGCAAAGTGGTTGCATTTCATCTCGTCTGTGGAGGTAACCTAGCCCACCTGAGGAGGGACAACTACTATAGATGATCATAATTACTAGCAAATTCGTAGGTCCATGCTTTTTTTACAATTGTCACCTAACATCTGCATCACGGTCTTCTGGTCAATACACCATTACTTTCGGCTTAATCGTGTATCAAACTCAATATAAAATCCCTAAGACCTTCTCTCAAACCTCATATGCATCTCTCTCTTGTGCCTCCTCTTCTATAAGAACAATGTCTTTAACAAGTTATATGCACTCAAGATATCTACAGGACTCTACCGCTTAAAAGGATTCAATAACTTTATTTTTATATTTATATCTCTAAAATTTTTCATATCATATAAAAAATATTATCATTTTAACTTTTAGATGTGAAATACCTTGTAAAAATTGGAGTATACATTTTAGATATGAAAATACCTAAGAAATCAGTGGCATGTATGTAAATCTCCTAAAGATTTTTTTGGGAGTTTTTATAAAATCTTACATCGTGCTTTTCTAGCAATATTATACTTGTGATGGTCTAATAATGCTATTATTTTGATGAATAATATATGTTGTGTATAAATAAACAAATATTTACATCTTTTTTATAAATAAGAAAAGTAAAATCTATGCAAATGATATAAAATAGCACTGTTGATCAAAGAACTCTACCTATGAATTTCTAGTTTAACGAGAAGAATAAATGATAATAAACACAAAATATAAGACAACACAAATAAGTATCGCCTCTGCTACACCCACCTTTGCAACCTCCCCTTCCTGCCCGTCACCACCGCTGCCACTGCTGCCGCCACTGCCGCCGTTGCTGCCGCCGCCTCCGTAGCCCCCGCCGCCGCTGTAGCCCCCGTCGCCGCCGTAGCCCCCGCCGCCGCCGTAGCCGCCGCCGCCGCCACAGTAGCCGCCTCCGCTGTAGTCGCCGCCGCCGCCGTAGTCGCCGCTGCCGCCGTAGCCGCCGCTGCCGCCGTAGCCGCCGTAGCTGCCTCCGGTGTGGTCGCCGCCGCCTCCGCCGCCACCATCATCTTCTTTCTTTCCACTATTGCCACTGCCTTCCTCCTTCTTATCATTTTTCTCATATCCAGCCATCTTCTTATCAGCTCCAACAAACTTAGCCGAAACAATCTCAACGCTACATTTGAGCTTGTCCTTAAGTTTCGTCGGCAGTGAATTCACGTCCATTGTCCCTATAACAGTCACCAAATCCTTCCGCTCATCCACAGTTACTTGTTGCACCCCTGTAATTGTAAATATGATCAGGGATGATATTTAAATAAGCTAAATTTGTGGGTTTGTTGGTAAGTAAGAGAAATTTAAAGAGTTTTTTTTATATTAAAAGTTAAAAAATAATAATTTTTCTATTCACATAGAGTCTTCTTGCAAAGTTATGTTATAAATAATAGGCATATTAATTATAAGAAAAAAAAATATAGATTGCTTAAGAACGTAAATCCCTTCAAAAAAAAAAAAAAATCATAGCAGTCCTCTAAATATGTTATTAACAGTACGCATATTAACTATAATAAATATCTACAAAATTTATCAAATTACATAAAGTGAATAAACTAATCACTCGAATAATAAAAAAAATTAAATTAGTTACCTTTAACGTGAAAAATAGTCCTTTTGATTCTTTCACAGCAGCTATGGCAGTCTAGACCAATTTTCAGCACCACGATGGAAGCCACCAACTAACATGATATCAATTAAAAATAATAATTTAATTTTTCATCCATTGCTAAATTTAATCGGTGTTATAATATCTTATTTTATCATCTACTTATTGCAAATAAAATAATTTATTTGGTTAGCGGCAACCGACCTTGGGTTTCTTTTGGTCCTTCGAATCACCCACGTGGGAGATCTCAACCTTTTTAAGTGTTTTCGCTTCCACATGATCAATAAGCATCAATGGATCCACATTCCCTAAAACTTTCAATTGATTGGAACTCTTATCGACCTCCACTCCCCACACCCCTTAAATCCAAATGCAAAAAAAAAATTAAATAAATAAAAATTGAGTAGATTAGAATGCTAGAAAGCCATCGTCAGATTCAAACGATTAGGAATCCAATAATGAAAGCCAACTTAATAAGCAGTATTGAAAAGAACTTAATGACGGATAAAAGATGTTTTGGATTTGAGAAGAAAGCAGAAGGTGGAATCAATGAAATCAAATCATTAACTCACTTCTTGTTCTTCTCTAATTTTTCAATTAATGGAATAAAACCATAATCTATCAATTCCTCTTACAATAACCCGCCCTCAACAAATCCAGAAAATCAAAATAAAATATTTTGCTGGCTAGTCCTTTGGTTTGTTGTAGCTTTACTCAAGTTTTGCAAGTCAAATATATTATCCTCTGCTAATTGATACTAAAATCTTAATTTTTTAACTTCTATTTTATACTTCTTTAATATATCAAAAACTTCACTTTTAGTTTTGATTAACTAAACATAGGAAAATTTTAAAATATCATCAATAAAGATAATAAAGCATCTTTTACCACATTCAGTTAAATTTTTATTTAAATCACAAAAAATCACTACAAATAAGTTCTAATAAATAATTTTATTTAATAGAAATAGATTTAAACGATTTTTAGTTTGATTTGCTTGAGAAAAATTTCACACTCCATATCTTTATTTATGTCTTTTTTTTATTTTTTAAATTCATATGCATCATTTTTCTAATTATTTTATAATCTCTAGGTAAAATATTTTAAGTTCTTTGTATAGAATTGATGTATGAACTTAAAAATTTAAGCAATTTTTATTATTAGTAATGTTCAAAGGCTTAAAAAAACAAATTTTCACTCTAGTGCAAATATGCCAAAGTAATAGTCAGTGAGACATTCTGCACTGTTGCACTTCAAATTATTGTCGCCTTAACTGAAGTGAATATTGATTTTTGTTTGCATTTGAGGCATGATGGAAGTACTTGGCCTTGGCCGACAAATAACTAACACACCGTTCTGTACATATATTGGCTAATACCAAGTATTGTATTGTAGTTAACATTTTGTTTTCCAGTTCTCAATAACGGTTCTCAAAGTCAAAGATGGTATTTTTGTAGTCTCGAGTTTAAATTTTATTCCATGTTTTTTATTGGAATGTCATACAAAAAGGATCATATTATTATATGTATGTGTGTTTTTTTATTCGTATCTATACCAGAGTTGTCCTAAAATTAATGAGACCTTCTACTTAGAGACATCTGTGTTTATAATCCTAAAAATACCATCTGCTATTTTGAAAGATGGTATTTTGCTATTTTGAAAATAGAGTTTTGTTTTGAGTATTTTAGATATTATGTTTACTGTTTTGTACCCAAAAGAGTGTTGTAATATTTTACTTTTATAAGTGGTGTGTCTGGAGCTCATACATAAACAAGTAGTGAACCTCCTTGACCTCCATACCGCGCCTTTCATCTTCCACCTCGGTGTTTTCAGCCGAGACAACAGATGACCAACGCAGAATCCGCTGTCCAACAGCAGATTTCATCTCATACCACTTCCAAATGTAGTCGCCCTTCATTATATTCATTTCCTTGCAATTCCACAATCACCTCCCCGCTAAATCCCCTTCAAGAAGCCCTAGAACAGTGTCACTGTGCCACAGACCACGATGGAATTTATCATGGTCTGAATATGAAAAGATGCTAAGTATTAATAGGATTTGTTACATGGAAATTAAGATTATAAAAGCTTGATGAAATCTTTAACATTTCTACATCATTTTAGAGAAAATTACTAAGTAGTTTTTTAAGGTTATACTGCTACTTTATATGATATAAGGTCACCTTCGTTTTTTATGCATGACTCTCCCTCTCTTATCTTCAATTAGATTCTATACTATTGAGTCTACAATACTCCTCCAGTTGATCCATTTAATCTCCATCTAGGAATAACATAATCCAATGTTTTCCATTTTGTGAACTTGTGATGTAGTGATTAAATACCTGGGAATCCTCTGAGGCATCGCCCGATCTTCGGTATGCAGCCGTCGCAGCAACGCATATCGACCTTAAAAATGAAGATGGACAATTGTTCTTCCTCCTCCTGTAAAAAAAGAAAAAAAAAAATCAATCAAACAACAGATATCAACTAAAGTGAAATCAAAACCTAAATTCAAATTCTACAGATGGCTTACTCCCATATCCGATCTTCTCTCAACGGGAAATCTACAGATGTGTGAGGAGGAGAAATGGGAACGATAAGAAGTGGGGAGATTTATTTGAATAAGTTTTGCTATGCGGGGCATTTATGCATGCTTGAATTGTGATGGCCAAAAATTCATTAAAGGAAATTTGAGGCTTAACTATTGTTGGCTTGCTGCAATCAATTGATTGCTGCTTCTATTTTTTATCTCTTTGTTCTATTTCTTTACTTTTTCATGATTATCTTCTCTTTTTAGCTGAGATTTGGTACAGAGCCATCATCAATTCCAATCATTCCAAGTAAAAAATGGTTAGCTCTATTCATGGATTTTGGAAACTTAATCTTAGATATGTAAAATTTGTACATATGAATTGAGTGGTATGCATGTAAACCTTCAACCATATGAAAACATGGTCATAAATGAGCACAGCTTGAGCGAGCATGACCTTCAAAACAGGCTCAGGCTTGAAATGGATCGTGAATAGCTTGATTTGAATTCCAAATTAACTTTGAATGATTTAAAATTAGTTGGATTTAATTTTTCTAAAATACACCATAAAAAGGTGATATGAGATTCTTATATTAATATTATTTAATTAACTCAATTCAAGGCACAATAAATAAAAGACATTTGAAAAAGTTTATTTATGTTTGCCTTGTATATAAATAAAGCCAAATATTATCTACTTTTAGCTCCTTTGCTTAATGAACAAAGTAAACATGAGCGACTCTCCTACCATAGCACTATATGTTACGAAAAATGAAAATTTTCACACCTTTACCTGAGAATAATGAGAGACCATTGTCATCCAAGAAGACAAACTTTATCCTATTATGCCCAACTTTTGGCAACATGCGCATTTAGGTTACTATACCCAAAATTAACTTATTCCATTTTAATGCGTTCAAGATCATTTGAATTCGGGGAGTTAAAAATTGACCTGACATATAGGTTACCATACCCTAAACCCTAAACTAAATTCAGTACTCTCTGCAATATCTTATTTTATCTGGTGCCTAAGTGCAAATAAAAAAATAAACTTTTGGCAACATGCGCATTTAGGTTACTATACCCAAAATTAACTTATTCCATTTTAATGCGTTCAAGATCATTAGAATTCAGGGAGTTAAAAATTGACCTGACATTTAGGTTACCATACCCTAAACCCTAAACTAAATCCTATTATGCCCAATTTAAGCAAAGCTTTTTGATCCTAACTTGTTCTCTCAACTTGGGGAAAAATTATTAGGTACATACTATGTCAGTGGGCCTTAATTTAATGTTTTTCTTTTTCATTAATTAAATGTAATTAGTTTCCTATCTCCAACGAAGTTCATAAGTAGCAATCTGTACCTAATCTAACACTTTTATAAACTCGAAATTATGAAGCCTACATGATTGATATGCAATAAACAAATAAAAATTTTTACTGTATCTAAGTTTTCTATTCTTTCATTCTTTTAGGAGCTTGAGCAAACTCAAATTACTCTATCAAAGTGAATGTATTCACACATTAGACACCAGCATATGTGATCTAAGATAGTTACAAAGAAGAGTGTAAAGTAGATAATGGTAGCAAGATTAAGTATTGAAGATTAAGTATTGAAGTCAAGTTTATATCTTGAAAAATACAATATCCCAATAAATTAATAATTATTCTTGTACTCTAAAAAGAAATAACATATATAATCTTTATTGAATATAAACATACATTTTACACTCATACCAATAAAAATAGCACACAAAACGAAAAATAAATGTTACATGTTAACAGAAAAACACATTCATAAAAAGAAAAAAATTATCTGAAACTCTCGACATCTTTGACTCTTATTAAGTACCAGAGACTACCTTGTGAAAGAATTCCTTGTGTACCGCATAACAAGAATTCGCTTACGGCTCAGTAATCACTCTTTATTCTCAAATCAAATTAATTTAATCTTATCTTAATTCAATTAAAATAAGTCTCTATCAGCATTTATTAAAAAAATGCACATTTCCATACATACACCATTATTAAAAAAAAAAAAAAGGGAACATTTCCATGCATAGCAGGCAACTCTTATTTTCTTAATTGTAAATTTCTTTTGTCAAAATTTGGGAAGGAACATGTGGTGTCAGAGTTGGGCACTTGAGAGATTAAGAAGCCTGCTCCAACAGAGGTGATTGTAGTCTTGTATAGGAGATCAACATCCTTAAATTTAAAGAAAAATCTTTTTATATTTTTGCATAATTAAATTGAGATTATTTTCACCTAAAATTAAATAAATAATTACAATGTAATATCATTGATATATCTTGAGGTTAGTGATTAATCATATTTTTTCCTTTAATATTAGACTGTTATGCTCTATTAAATAATTCAAATAAATGAAATGTTTTATATTTTATTTTTATCAAGACCAATAATTTGAGAAATTTATATATATTTACATACATTTCACACAATTAACATATCTAATAACTAAATTTAGGGATTAAATAAATACTTCAAATCTAAGTCAGAGAGGATAAAAATATTAATGCTGACCTCACAATTACTAAAGTATTTGCACATATAAAAGCTTTCACGACGTAGTCGCGCTTTACACATTGAACAATGCAATTTGTTCCGAAGTTTTAGTAGTAGAGTCTTTGCTAGACCGATTAACTAAACGACCTGATCATTTTTGCCCGTTCCAAACAACGAGAACGGATAGTCGTAATTTCTTATGCGTCCTCTCACTGGGAGTGGGAGATGAAAGTCATCCGAATGATGTAAATATGTCTAATCTTATTTCAAGCTGATTAGTCACAAGACCAAGGTTTCGGTACCGGCCTTGACATTTGCTCATTAAGCTTGGTTTTGGACTTCAAACTTTCAAGTTTAAAAGGAAGGAGGGAGAAAGAGATTACCTTAAATACATATCTCTTTCAGAAAGCAAGAATTAAGGAGGGCTTTTTGGCTTTGGAGACCAGCACCACCCAAATTCTTACCGGAGTTGGTTGTGGGAGATCGCCAGAGCACAAGGCAATAGCCAGAAAGGTGCAGGGAGTTTGCCATGAGCTCTAGAATGTGAGGAAGGATTTAATTAAGTGAGAATGATCTGTTTGAGAGAAATTTGAATTCCCTCACCTCCTCAAATGGTCGTGGTGTCAAGGGGATGGCCAATTGGCAATTCTACTGCTATGGGGAGGCTCATTCAATGGCGATGAGCCACTCTGATGCATTTGTGCATGCCCTTGAAGGTGATGGGATATGAGTAAACAGGGAAGTGGGCTAAGGAGGAAATTTTTTTCGACCATAGTTTAGGGGCTTTTGATTGAGCTCAAGGAGGCTAGGGCGGCTCGGGTTGAGGTAAAGGAGGTGGGAGGCACAAAGGGGATTATTTAAACTATTTTAGGAAATTGGTCATTTATGTCAATTGAGCTTAGTTCGTTGGACTGGTACAGGTTCTATGAAGCTGCCATAATTGGTTGAGTTGGCCAAAGGAAGGGATTGAGCCAAACTGTGGAAAGAGGTGGGTTGAGCTCAATTGGGTCATGAGAGTTTATGTTACTCGGTTTATGCCCTTGGATGAGATTGATTGGGGTTTGAGCATGGGTCATATTTGGCTTAGAGGGAATAAGCTCTTTATGTATATATAGAATGTATGTGTATGTGCGCGCTGTGCGGTCGTCTATATATAACACATGCATGTGGCCCCAAAATATATGTATACATGCATATGTGTATGCATACTTGCTTACGTTATAATTTTAGGGATGTTTAGTTTTGCTTGGCTTAGGTTCAACTTTTGGTAAATTAAATCTTAAACTTTGTTAACTCAATGGTTTGGATTGATTTGAGCTGTGTGTTTGAACACACGTGCCACCAAACTCACATGTATTTACATGGCAAACACTTAACATATTTTCATGCATATGGGAGATGGCATATATGTAAAAGGAAGTTTAGGTGTCAGATATGTAAATATATAAAAACCCAAGTCCATCCAAACCAACCCAAGTCCCAAGTCAGGCCCCGCATCAACCACTTAAGAAATCCTAAGTATGGATAGAAATTTAGCTGACGGACTGAGAGCGGACGAAAATTATACAAATCTACTGAAATTGAAATACAGCATTTATAAATTATATTAAGATTTTATATTATATTTCATTTCCATCCAACCAAATGTTAAAATGTTTAACACCCCCATACTAGATTTACTTTTAACCCAAAAAAATTATTTATTTTTTCTTTTGTCAACAATCAGAAAAACAATATGGAGAAAAAGTTGGAGTTTGTGATGCAACAAGTTCACGAGCAAAAAAGTAAATTTTGATGGCCTTGTAAGATTCAAGAGAGGCCTGTAAATCCATTCCCAAAATGAGCTAAAACACATACTAGATCGTCACGATCAATGACTCTTATGCAAGAGCCTCCTAAGCAAAACTTACAGAGAGTAGGACCTAGGAGAGCTATTGGTCTAATATTTGAGAGAGAAGAAGCAGAAAGCGACGGACATGATCACTTAGAAGAAGGGGAACCTTTTGAAGCCTCATATGCAGAGGAGATAAGAAGAAGAAGAATCTAAAGTCTTGGTTATGAGTATTCAAATGAAGAAGCTAGAAGAAGAAGAGGAGTGGGAGGAAAAAGTCCATTGGAGAATGCATTCTCAACGGAGATCACAAAAGTCGAGGCAGGAAAGAATTATAAGATTCCATCTTTGGAATAACACAAAGAGAAGTCTATTCTATTCAAAATAAATAATGATTTAAATTGTTGTTTGTTTTTAACAACGTTAAGAGAATCAGCTTTGCAATGGTTCAACAAACTGTTGGAGAAATCATCGCTTCCTTTGAAATGTTAAAGTACACATTTGTGCCTTAGTCCTTCATTGTACAGAAGCCACGAAAAACTCTCAAGCCCTCTTAAAAACCTTCTAGAAACCTACCGATATGGTTTTCAAAATAGCTCGTTTAAAATTTGCTCATTCGTGTTTCGTTGGTTTTAGCTCGAAATATTATAAAAATTTTATTTGACAAATTAATTTTAATAACTTTAACAAATGTCATTATATTTCTTTCCTTCTGTATTACAATAAATCCACAATAATGTTCATAGATCAAAATATTTTTAAAAATTACATAATGAGATGATATATTTATTTTAAATATTATAATAGATATTATATTTTGTCAACTTGTCAGATACATTGAATAGGAGCATAAATGAGGATCTCAACTTTTCTTTGAGGGTATCACCTAATCTCAAATATTTTCGAATCCACTTTTTCCCAACACTCACAATTCGTTGCTCACGTTAACGATCATTATTCCCTCCACTCCTAAAATCCAAATAAATAAAAAAAATTAATTTAAAATCCACATATTAAAAAATCTAAATTAAAATTTTAAAGGGCCTTTGAATACATACAACCTAGATTTTATGTATTTGTATTTTTAACATTCGAGTACTTCTTTGTGATCAATTTTACAAAAAAAAAAAATTATTACTTCCGGATTTGACGCAAACTACGTCCATTAAACGACTATGATTCACCGGATGTAGCATTTTTAATACTTTTATTTTTTTAATTTTCAAAAACAAATTAATTTTCCTACACTCACAAAACAAAAAAAATAATTTTTGAAAGAGAGCAATTAAATATATTATAACATATAAAATATATTATATTTATTTCAAATAAAATATAAATAGAATAAAATAAAAAATTTCAAAATTCTATATAATATTTCATTTCCTTCCAAACAAATGTCAAAATTTTCAACCTTCCTATATTTGATTTACTTAAACTAAAATAAAAATTTCAAAAAACCAAAATTTACTTATTTTTTCATTTCTCACAAATGAGAGAGAGAGAGAGAGAGAGAGAGAGAGAGAGAGAGATGCACCCAATCATCAAATATTTATTTCTTCTTCAAACAAACATTCTATTATCCCATATTTTCATAAATAACCTCACAAATTTAAGCAGATAACGCTGAGTATTACTGAACTCTCATAATTCTTTACACTACATAACATGATTAAGCAATTGTTAGGGCATCTCTTTGCAAAGTGCTGAGAAACCCGACCAAGTATCAGTCTCATCCACTGTCACTGCTTCCCGAATCACTCACCTCAATATGGCCACACCTACGACGGTGAACAACCGCAACTTTACGAGGTGTCTTCTTGGCGGGCACCTTGTTCCTTGGACTCTCCGTCCCAACAATCTCAACCTCTTGAAATTTTTTTATTATATGATCCCGAAGCATCTCCGCATCCAAATTCCCTAAAACTCTTATTGCATTGCTCGTATTGCTCTCTTTATCCACAATCACTCCTAGCACTCCTAAAATCCAAATAATAATAAAAATAAATTAAAAATAAAATATAAATTTGAAAGATAACATGCAATATATATATATATATATATATATATATATATATATATATATATATATATATATATATATATATTAATCCCAAATTTTCCTTCAATTTAAATCTTTTTAGTTATGGTAATATGATACAAATTCGAATTTTCTTAAAAAACTCACAAAAAATATATAGAATAGTTTTTGAATGAGAACAATTAAATATATTATAACATATAAAATATATTATATTTATCTCAAATAAAACATAAATAGAATAAAATAAAAAACAAAATCAAAAGTCATTCTTATTTATTTATTTTTTATTTTGTTTGCGTTTATTGTCATTTTAACAACTAATTAAATACCTGAAAATTTTTTAATATGTTTCTTTATTTTCCGACCGCAACATTCACAAGCACAGTTTGTTTTGACCTTCAGGGTGACGACTTGACGCGACGTCATCTCTGATTTTTTTTTTTGCTTTGTGAGTTCTACATGCTGAAGGAAGTGGAGAAGATATATATATATATGCATATATAGTGAGACCAAGAGAGGTGGGCGGCCACGTGGCTCACTGTGAAGCGCGGTGGATTTAATAGATGAGATTTACTTATTAATTTACGTATTATGTGCATTCATGCGATGCAATAGTTTAGGTATGGGCTTTCTTTAGTGGTATGCATGTATGTAATTTGTAAATTTTCTTTTAAGAAATTGGGGCATTTATATATAGACCGCCCAATTTTTATGTATTTACATATTTGACATTTGTATTTTCTTCTAAATAATCGTAATAATTTTTAAATTAAAATAAATTTTAAATCATTTTGTTTTAGGATAAATATCATGAATCATTCAACCTACTTTACATTACCTTTCATTCATTCTGGATCAAATTTTAATAATTGAATTGAATAACTTAGTAATAAATTTTTACAATAATATAAAAGGTAAAAAAATAATTGAGAATATTTGTAATGATTTTTTTTTATGTAAAATATATAGTTTGTAATATTATCATAAATATTATATATTTACTAAGATATCATAACATTTTTATATGATATTAAAATTCATAAAATTTTGGTAAACCTTAGTAAATATATCAATTTAATTAGTGTATATTATATGCACAAAATGTTTTATCGTTTAAAGCATAATATTTTTCAAAATATACTTAATACTCTTATTCACTTATTTAATATTAAATATCCTTAATACACCTTTAATTTCACGTATGAATCACAGTACTGCCCCAAAATTATCTTAAAGTTGAAAAAGCTTCTTCATAAATTATCTCTTTCATAAAAATTAAATGGCCCATGTTCTTGAACATGATATTATTAATAAATTGTATAGTAAAATAATTTTTTTAATTGATATATTACCAAAAAAAAAATCATCTAATCAACATTGATGATTCCTATTGATGATTTTCATTATCTATCTCCATTCAAATACTATCAACTCCCATCATTGCTCAATTATTATTGCTTAACCATCATCATGCGACCACTATCCTGAAGCATCATCATATGATAACTATCACATAATCATTATCACTCAATTAACATTATCATCCATTTTCTATTATTCTTTTGTCGTCATGTCAAAAATAAATTTGCATTAACTTAAGATATTTTTATACCGCATTCATACTTGACATCTTGATTTTTATAATTAAGTTGTAAGACCTAGTATTCATCATAAATAACAGTTTGTCGTATTCTGCACTTCATGAGACCGGCCGTACATGACTCTATTACGATTATGTGAGTTTATTTGACAGTAATTTCCAGATAAGGTTGTATGTCCAGTCGTATTAGGCTTGTTTGATCCTTTGCATAGTTGAAGATACGTTCCTTGTTTACAACATTTATCTCTCTTTTGATAACATAAATCTTCACCACTTAGGTTTTCACACAAAAATATATAATGTGATATAAGTCTTAATATTCTAATAAAATGTGAAGTTTAACATTCAAATAAATCTCTCTCAAAATCAATAAAGTCGAATGACCTCAATAAGATAGTTGATAAGTCACTGAGTTTTTCAGTATCTTCAACATCTCCTACTTTTATCTCATTTGAATTTTGTGAATAAATTGTTCTCCATTTCAGTCTTCCCATTTAATACTACAAATCATCAATCATGGAAACTTGAACTTATAATTTTTTTGAAGACAAAATCATAACCATAATCAAGAGTTTTATGAAGGAGCACTATTACTTAAGACATTATTAACTATAAGAATTTGCACTTATAGAAAGTTAGACACCCAGATTAATTTAAACCTTTTACAATCTTCAACATTAAGTAGAGGAAAGGTCTCTTGGTTAAAATTCTTATCATGCAAATATCCAAAACTCATTTATTTAAATAATTGATCTTAAAATAAAGTGATATTTTTATCTTTTGAGATAATATATTACTTTTTATGTCGTGCTTGATTATTCAAGATCAAATTTAATGAAATAACCCTTAACTGAAATAAACTTAAAGCAATCCACACAAGTTAAACTTTCATAAATGAAGGAACAAATATCTTTATGAGAATACATATTCATATTTTTTCAAAGGCGTGTTGTAACATTACAAATAGGGGTGCTATAAATAGCTTAAATATATTGAAATAGGAGCATAAATGACGATCACTAATTCTTTACGAGTTTTCATTATCACCCAATCCTAAAGATTTTCGAATCCACTTTTCACAAAACTCACAATTCGTTGCTCTCCTTGTCAATCATTATTCCTGTTGTGGGAAAAACCAACTTGGCTAGAAGAAAAAATAAAGAACACAAGCAAACACAAAACGATTGCGTGGTTCGGTCCTTTGGACCTACATCCACGGGACGGAATCAACCAAATCCACTAAGATAATAGAGAAGAATTACAAGGCTTGTACATTCAGAAATGAGCCCTCATCTTGCCCAAGATCTCACTCTCGAATCACTTCGACCCTAGATCTCCAAGATGCTCTCCTCACTCTCCACAAGCCTCTCCCCTTCTTCTCTTCTTCCTAGTTCTCCCTTCTTGGTTCCTTTTCCCTCTCTCCCCTACAAGCCACCCCTTCTATTTATAATAGAAGGGGCCTCCCCTTGTAGACCGGGTCTACCTAGCTTAATAATTGAGATTTATTACAACAATTCCCTCCCCTCCTAAAATCAAAATAAATATATGAAGATTAATAAAAAACCCACATGTTTAAAAATCAAAATTAAAAATTTAAAGGGCCTTTGAATACATATAAACTAGATGTTGTGGGAAAAACACTTTCTTTCCTTAATCTTGGTAAGAGAACAAACCGCAAATCACAACAAAGAAGATGCAAACACAAGAGCACAAGCAAACAAGAGGATTTACGTGGTTCGGTCTTTTTGACCTACGTCCACGGGAGGGAATCGAAATAATCTACTAAGACAAGAAACAAGAGTACTTAGCTTTACATAGATGAGCCCTCATCTTCCATGGCCTCCCTTCACATCCAAGGCCTCCAAGATGCTCTCCTCACCCTTAACAAGCTAGCCCACACTCCTTGAGTTCTTTTTCACTCTTACAAAACCCACACTAAGGCCTCCTCTTATCTCATCTATTTATAGTAGATTAGATTACATTATAATATTCTATAAATAGATGAGGTGTAACCTTCAAGGATCACATGGCTTCCACATGTCCACCCTTTAGAGTCCTCCATCGCATGGTCTCCACGTGTCCTTTCACATGTTTTCCTTCCACCGCATGGCCTCCACATGTCCTTCCACATGTCCTCTTCTAGGGTCTTCCATGAAAAGTCAACAATAGAGGCTTAAAGTAAGTAACAATTTACAAGAGTGCCACTTACCTTAGTGACTAATTGGGGGTCAAAACAACAAATCTCCACCTTGACCCTCAATTATGCTGGAGTAGTGATTCCCTCCACGTGGCCCCCGAGGGCCCTCGACCGATGGAAAAATTCACTTAGTTCGGACAGTTGTCCGAACTTAGCTATGGCGGCGCCGTGGTGAGCATATCAGCAGGGTTCTCTTCAGTTGGTATCTTCTCTACCACTATTGAGCCTTTGGAGACGACGTCCCTTACGAAATGAAGCTTCACATCTATGTGCTTGGATCTTTCATGAAATACCTGATTCCTGGTTAGGTGGATGGTGCTTTGCTTGTCGCAAAACACGGTTATCACCTTTGATGTATCCCAAGCTCTTCGACCATGCCCTTTAGCCACATAGCTTCCTTAATTGCTTCGATCACAGCGATGTATTCAGCCTCCGTTGTTGAGAGGGCCACAACCGATTGGAGGTTAGACTTCCAACCGACCGCAGCATCGAAGACGAGTGAAGATGAATCCGACCGGTGACTTCCTGGTGTCAATGCTTCCTGCGTAATCAGAATCTACGTAACCAACTACTTTTTCTTCTTTGTCTTCCTGCCTTTTGAAGAGTAGCCCCAAATCAGTGGTGCCTCTTAAGTATCTCAGGATCCATTTTAGTGCTTCCCAGTGAGCTTGTCCTGGGCTTGCCATGAACCTGCTTACAATACTGACGGCGTAGGCTAAATCTGGTCTGCTACAAACCATACCATACATGATGCTACGAACCCCACTGGCGTAGGGGCACCCTCCATGTACCTTTTCTCCTCTTCGCTCTCTGGTGCTTGAGAGTTCGATAGTCTGAAGTGTTGTCCAATAGATGTTGCAACCTGCTTAGCCTCGTGCATGTTGAACCTTGTTAGAACCTTCTGAATATATGACTTTTGAGACAAGAATAAGCTACCCTTTTTCTTGTCTCTGGTAATCTCCATACCTAGGATCTTTGTAGCTGGTCCTAGGTCCTTCATGTCAAATTCGGAATTGAGCATACCTTTGATCTTCTGGACTTCCTCCTTGCTCCTGCTGGCTACTAACATATCATCCACATAAAGGAGCAAGTACGTACCGATTTCACCGTCTTGCCACTTCATGTACACACAGCTGTCGTAGCTGCTTCTGACAAAACCGATCTTTAGCATGAAATCATCAAATCGTTTGTACCATTGTCTTGGGCTTTGTTTCAGCCCATACAATGCCTTCTTCAGCAAACAAACTTTGTCCTTTGTCTCAGGTGTGTTGTACCCATCTGGCTGGTCCATGTAGATGGTTTCTTCAAGCTCTCCATGCAGAACGCAGTCTTAACATCTAGCTGTTCTAATTCCAAGTCGAATTGAACTCGCTAGTGCTAAGACTATCCTAATTGAGCAGAGTGCTTCACCACGGGTGAGAAGATTTCGTTGAAGTCAATTCCTTCAACCTCGTGTGAATCCCTTCGCAACGAGTCCGGCTTTGTACCGATCCTCTCGCACTCGGCATGCCTTCCTTCTTCTTAAAGGTCCACTTGCAACCGACTACGCGTTTGTTCGTTGGTCGATCCACAAGTTCCCAGGCTTTGTTCTTCATCAGAGAAGCCATTTCCTCATCCATTGCCTCTTCCCACTTGTGTCTTTCCTTGCTCTTCAGGGCTTCCTTGTAGTCGCTTGGTTCCGCTTCTTCTATCACTTCGAAGAACACTCGGAGCAAAGGAGATCATATCCGCATGGCCATATCTCTCCTGGCGGTCCGATAGTTCTCCTTTGTCCGTCCCTTACCAAGTCTGTAGTCGTCGGATCTTCTTTCCGGTTCGATCACTTGCCGGTCTTCTCGCCACTTCATCTTGATCATTCACGGTTGTCCTTCGATCGATCAAAGTTTGTTGCAGCTCCACCTCAATTGACGAATCCTCCTTAGTGACACTGTCCCTGGTAACATAGCTTTGCAGATTTCCCATTTTGGACTCATCGAATGTTACATCCCTACTGATGATGCATTTTTGTTGATTTAGGCACCAAAGTTTGTATCCTTTGGTTCTAGGTGGGTATCCGATGAAGATGCACTTCAAGGCCCTCGCTTCCAGCTTATCCTGTCTAACGTGAGCGTATGCAATACATCCAAAGACTTTAAGATTATCATAGTTACCGGTTTTCCGTACCACATCTCCAAAGGAGTCTTCATGTTGATAGCCGTCGATGGGCATCCGTTGATGAGGTAGCGGGCGGTTGACACGGCCTTCTCCCCGAAACTTTTGGGTAGACTTGCATTTAGCGAAGCATGCACCTTACTCTCTCAGGAGAGTCCTGTTCATCCTCTCAGCTAAGCCGTTCTGTTGAGGAGTGTTCCGGACTGTCTTGTGCCTTGTGATGCCATTCCTCCTGCACAGCTCCTCAAACTGCTCTGAGCAGTACTCCAAGCCATTGTCGGTTCTCAAGTGCTTCAGCTTTGCTCCCATCTTGTTTTCGGTGAGAGTTAACCAGTCCCTGAATCGTTGAAAAGCTTCATCTTTTGTTTTTAGGATAAAGACCCATACCTTCCTGGTGTAGTCATCGATGATGGACATGAAGTACCTTCCTCCTCCATGAGTCCGAGTTCTAGTTGGGCCCCATAGATCACTGTGTACATAATCAAGAGGTTTCTTTGATGTATGTATTCCAGTGGAGAACTTCACCCTGGTGGCCTTCCCCAGTACGCATTGTTCACAGAATTCCAGTTTGCTGACCCGATCTCCGCATAACAGGTTCTGCTTGGACAATTCCTGTAAGCCCCTTTCACTTACATGCCCCAGCCTCATGTGCCATAGTCTGGATCTGTCAGGCTCTGATTGAACTGCATTTGAGAAGTTCCCGATCACGGTTTTTCCAACTAGGGAGTATAGCCCATTCTTTCTGACTCCTTTCATGACTATGAGAGAGCCCTTAGCTACTCTGATACGACTATTCTCTGCCTTGAATGAGTATCCATTCGACTCCAGCGTCCCTAAAGAAATCAAATTTCTTTTAAGTTCTGGGATGTACCTGACATGCTGCAGTATCCGTTCAGCTCCATCGAACATCTTTATTCTGATCGTCCCGCTGCCGATCAC
Source organism: Papilionanthe hookeriana x Papilionanthe teres (assembly GCA_022702705.1). Taxonomy (NCBI): domain Eukaryota; kingdom Viridiplantae; phylum Streptophyta; class Magnoliopsida; order Asparagales; family Orchidaceae; genus Papilionanthe; species Papilionanthe hookeriana x Papilionanthe teres. The sequence goes on from CM040428.1 coordinate 53,038,191, forward strand.
CTTACAAGCTTTATTGTCTCCAAGTAGAACGGATCCACCATTTGCCGCTTGTAGTGTCTCGAACCGGTCTTTGTGAGGACACATGTGGAAGGAACACCACGAGTCAAGGATCCACTCCTTGCTAGATTCAGATTTTGTGATCACCGTAGCTTCAGCTCAATCATAGCCGTCTGAGACTATGCTTGCTTCTCCAGAATCTTTAGGCTTCTCCTGAAAGCCTTTCTTTCTATCCGGACAGTCCTTCTTAAAATGACCTTCCTTGTGGCAATGGTAGCACTTGTAGGATCTCTTAGAAGACTGACCTCTAACATTTCTTCTGGACCTTGATCTGCTCTGATCACTTTTGTAACCTTTGTTGCTCGATCTTCCTCTAACCATCGACTCGTCTCCGCCGGTTTCCTCCTTCATGTCGTGCTTCTTCGAAGTTCTTTGGCTCGATCATTGATCGAACCTCTTCCGCAGTAATCGTCCGCGCCCTTCCATAGAGCATCGCATCCTCGAACCGCTCGTAGCTCTTAGGAATAGAGTTTAGCAACGAGCGGCGCCTTGTCCTCGTCATCCATCTTGACGTCGATGTTCTCAAGATCATCTATGATCTTGTTGAACTCGTCTATCTGCTCCGAGACTAATTTGTCTTCGTGCATTTTGAAAGAGTATAGGCGCTGTTTCAGAAATAGCCTATTAGCCAGGGACTTGGTCAGGTAGAGTACCTCGAGTTTGGCCCAAAGCGCTCGAGCCGTTGTCTCCCTCGACACATCCCTCGGAACCTTGTCGCCCAAGCTCGAGATTATCAAACTATGAGCTTTCTCCAAGCATGCCAATCTTCTCTTTCTCGTCATGTCGGCCGGCAGTGCCGTCGACCCTTGCAAGGCTTCTGCGACACCCTGCTGAACCAGTAGGGCTCTCATCTTTACTCTCCACGAGCCGAAGTCGTTCTTTCCCGTGAATTTCTCGATGTCGAATTTGGTGGAGCCCATTGTCCCCGCCAAACAGCTCTTCTTGCTCGCGATTTCTTGGGTGTGATTCCTCCGACCAAGATGTGTCGAGATTTTCCCACAAACGGCGCCAATTGTTGTGGGAAAAACACTTTCTTTCCTTAATCTTGGTAAGAGAACAAACCGCAAATCACAACAAAGAAGATGCAAACACAAGAGCACAAGCAAACAAGAGGATTTACGTGGTTCGGTCTTTTGACCTACGTCCACGGAGGGAATCGAAATAATCCACTAAGACAAGAAACAAGAGTACTTAGCTTTACATAGATGAGCCCTCATCTTCCATGGCCTCCTTCACATCCAAGGCCTCCAAGATGCTCTCCTCACCCTTAACAAGCTAGCTCACACTCTCGAGTTCTTTTTCACCGTTACAAAACTCACACTAAGGCCTCTCTCATCTCATCTATTTATAGTAGATTAGATTACATTATAATATTCTATAAATAGATGAGGTGTAACCTTCAAGGATCACACGACTTCCACATGTCCACCCTTTAGAGTCCTCCATCGCATGGTCTCCACGTGTCCTTTCACATGTTTTCCTTCCACCGCATGCGCCTCCACATGTCCTTCCACATGTCCTCTTCTAGGGTCTTCCATGAAAAGTCAACAATGGAGGCTTAAAGTAAGTAGCAATTTACAAGAGTGCCACTTACCTTAGTGACTAATTGGGGGTCAAAACAACACTAGATTTTATGTATTTATATTTTTAACACCTAAGCCTCTTTTTTTACATTTATTCACTCAAACAATGAGGGATTGATCTGGCTCTATATTTTAGAGTAGTCAAAATCACCATATATTTAAATTTTTTAAATGATGGGCCAAAAAATACACCGTGAGAGGCCAAATTACTAAATTTTCTAAATTATATTAGAAAATTTAATTAAATTTTACTAATTATACAGAGAAATCTCAAATTTAAATGTCCACCCTGAACATAACCTAGTCTACCAATCTCAACATTAAGTTGGTGCTTACGATTGAGGTACGCTGGCAGTGAATCCACGTCCATTGTTCCTGTAACAGTCACCAATTCCGCTTCGGTATCCACACTTAACTGGTAACCCCTGAGCAGAAATGCAATTACAGAAACATCAGGGATAATATTAGATTTACATGCATACCACACTCATATGTAAAATAAATAATAATATATTGGGTGGTATATATGTAAATGATTTAGGACTTCAGATAATTTACATGTGATATTTACTGTAATAAATAAATTTTGTAATTAAAATTTTCAAACAAAACAAAGAAAAAAAAATAAAATAATTACCTTTACATTGTCGAAGAACTTGCTTGATTCGCTGAACAAAGCCGTAGCAGTCCACAGTAACCTTCAGCACCGCAGTTGAAGCCGCAAACTAAGAATAAAATCAACAAAATAATAAATAAACAATAGTAAAATTTGCATACTTACCAGATAATTTTAATTAATTTATTTATTTAACAAGTGTATCTATATAAAATATACGAGTGAGGTGGATTGTTTTGCCTCTAAATTGAGTAAAATATTAACAAATGCTTTAATTTGATTTATTTTTAATTATTTTATAATAGACATTAAATATTAGAAGATTTACATATATACATTTAAATAATATGTATTTGCGTATCTAACACATGAACTTCAATTTTTACAAATATATAACCTTATATATGCGTGAAATTGCAAATTTTACTTTTTAAAAATTTAAAAAGTAAATTTTTTAATGTGATACGAAATATTTGAGCGGAATTAGTATACAAATTAAAATTTAGGAGTAAGGTATGTAAATACATAAGAATTGGATGGATATCCCCCTAAATAATTTCATATGATTACATAAACATTGAGAAAAATTCCTTTAAAATTACTAATAAATGTCTACTAATTTTAAGGTATTATATAAAAATTTAATTTTATTGAAACAAGTTAAATAAAGAACTTAATCATAATAAAATTCGTATTAATACGATATAAAATAGGTTAAAATATCATGACAAATTTTCCCTCAAAATATTTTGCTTAATTTGTATTTTAAAAATGAATTTCAAATGGTTGATTTTAACTTATTCCATCTCAAATCATATTAATTAATTTTAATATTCATCTTGATCAAAGATATTTTTGCTTAAGCAATAATAGAAAGTATTCCATAAATTTTATATGATATAAAATAATTTTAAAAACTTTAACAATCCTCAAACTATTTTTTTCCTTATGTATAATAATAATGCCACGACAATGTTCAAATATCTTGATTTTTCCCTTATGTATTTCAAATCTGACATGTATATAACTAAATATCTTGATTTTTTCTCGTAATTGAAGAACATTTGATAACTTTTATATAATATTGCAGGTCCAAGGAAGGCACCACTCATCTTCCTATGCATCCACATTTTGGGGGATTTTGTTACATTAAAAAAATATAATATTTTTATGCACATTTTTATATTTATTTTTGATGATATTGCACTTTAATGAAAGATATTTTTGTGTTTTTCTTGCATGCATGATTAAAATGGATAAATTTGATAAAAAGAGCGAAAAAGAATCAAATTTGAAGCAAAAATGATAGGTGTGCAAAAATGACCTACGACGCCTATGCGCCGAGGCCTGGCGCATAGGCGCGACAGTTAAAAGATGAATTTTAAAGAAGTTTTGGCGCGAATTTAAAGGGTTTGTTTGAAGCATCTTTTGATCCAAACTTCCCTAACTTCCCATTGGCGGCCAAAATTGAACAAAGAGATGCATCCTTTGATGGATACATTGCATTTGAACATGATTTGAAGAGACATGAAGACACCTTTTGGAAAATTATTAAAAGGAGTTACTTTCATGAGTTTAGTGAGTGTTGTGAGGGTGAGTAGAGTAGAGAGTTGCTGTAAGAGAGAGTTTAGAAGTTTTAATGAGTGTTTAAAGAGAGGAAGTTAGTGAAGGTGCCTTCTTCTTCTCCATCAATTTCTATCTTCTTTACCACTTCATATTGAGTCTGTATTTAAGTTAGAAGTCAGAGATTGAAGTCAACAGAGTGGGGCGCCAACATCTGAGGAGTTATTTAGTGGAGAGCAAAGTCTTAGAGAAACTTCAAGAGTCATGTAGAGAAGATTTTCAGATAAGTGTTTATTTTTGTTTCTACATTTAGTTTTTAAGTAAAATTTGTTGTGTTTTCACTATGATTTCTAGTTTCAAATCAAATTGTGTGTTTGTTATCTCCATGAGTTCTGAGTAATTTTCTTTGTCCTTTTCCTTCAAAATGGTGAAGTAATTAAATGTGGAAGGGAGTTATGTGAAGTATAGAATTTTAATGTCGGAAGAAGTTGTGATGATTCAACTACCTAGTACTTCATTTACCTCTTGATTTGACCAATGAAGATGTTAACATTTGTTGTGAAAACATGTAAGATCCACTACGGTATTGTCTTAATCAACAATTAGAGAGAATCACATGAAATTGTATGAGTGAGAATTATAGTCAATATGGTTGAGCGCAAATAAATAGGGATATATGCTTTTTAATGGGTGCATAATAAGAGAATTTTAGAGTGACAGACTAAAGTTCCTAATTTGGTTTGGTGTGTTAAATTTTGATATGAGATATTAGCTCTCAGGTGGAGGGAAAAGAGAGAACTATAGAGTGAGAGCTGGTATCTTCCCTACCTAACCCACCTTCAAGATTTTAGATCATCAAATTAACTTATGTTCTTTATAGAACCATTTTAGGGTAAAAAATAAAATTGCTCTTATTGGGCAACACATTTAGATACTTCCACAACGAAACTCCATAATTATTACCGATTTATTGAAGCAGAAAACGATATTTTATTATCATTTGCTATCGTATAGTTTAAGAGCTTTCTAATTTTAGTTGCTTACTTTTTTTTTCATCAAAAAAATTTCCAAAAAGAATTAGAGATTTCATACTTGTAAAACAAAATTTGCAAAAGTCGTTTCGAAAAGTAAAAAAGGATTTTTCTGATTTCTTTAAATTGAATTTTTAGATATTGTCTCTGTGGGTTCGATATCTCGGGGCTTAATCAAAAAGTCATATATTAATTGATAACGATATGTATACTTGCATAGTAAATCAGTAATAAATAAAATAATAATAATAATAATAATGATAAAATTTTTGAAAATTAATTTGAAATCTAATTTATTTATTCACTCACTAACTTTTCCTTGATAAATCATAAAAATTTAAAAAAAAATTGAAAACTAATTTGTTTATTTACCTCATTTCCTTCTTCCATCTTTGAATTTTTTGCTCTACGAGTTCTACGTATGGAAGGAAGTGGAGAATATGTATATATATATATATATATATATATGTATATATATATATATATATATTTATTTATTTAGGGGAAAGAGCACTCGTGGCTCCTTACGCGTTAATATAAAAGTTTAGTACAAAAGGGGGGGGGGAGGCCGATCCCCTCTAAAAAAACCCAAAAAAATACAATCACCACTCACCCCTAGAGGTTCAGCCTCCCACGTTACAACTCACTCAATCAAAAAACACAAAAAAGGATAGCAGCAGTGAGAAAGTAACCAAAACAACACTACAAAAATGTTAAGGCAAAAGTTTGAAAAGTATAGCAGTATTATAGTAGAAACACAGCAGAAGATCCAAGAGTTCAAAAGGGGGAACCAGTAAAAGGAGGGGATTTCCATCAGCAGAGAAACCAAGCAGGAACCAGAAAGATATCGTGATAGTGCAGACAACATCAACGTGGGCAGAAAAATATCAGTATCTAATATATGGTAAGTTTAGCAGGTCACTGTGGATTAATCTTGCTAGTTGCCTGGAGGGATTAGTGCCCACAGTAGGTGTATCAAAGGAATGTTTGGCGAGCTAGTCAGCAGTGGAGTTGACTTCCCTGTAGACAAAGGTTAATTTAACCTGCAAGGAGGAGGTGGTAATAACATTCCAAATACGTCTAAATAAGTAAATGAGAGTCCAGGGGAGGGGTGTATGCTTGTAAAAAAATTTTAACAGCATCTCAGAGTCTGTTTCCTCGTGCAAAAGGGTAAATTTAAGACATACTGCAGTTTTAAGAGCGAGGAGTAGAGCCCAGGCTTCAGCAGATAAAGGTGAATCAGCTTCAACAGGCGATGAGAAGTAGGCAATTAACTTACCAAAATGATCCCTAAACAGACCACCAGCACCGGAGCAATGAAGGGTCCAACGGCCCATCAATATCGGCTTTGACCCAACCAGTGTAGGGGAACCATCTAACAAGAACGGCACACGCAAGGTAGGCAAATCAGAGTTATTAGGACATAAAATTAATGCATTTTGATAGTATGCCCAGATGTTAGAGAAAGTAATAGTAGGTGTGGGACAATTAAAGGAGTGCTTAAAAGCATTCCTAGCCATCCATACAAACCACAGAACCACCATAGGGAAATGAGATAGTGGTTTATTTGCATTGGTGCCATTCTTCCAGGCCTTTATGATAATGCTAATAGAAGAGCAGTTAGGCCAGTTAATATTAAAAGCAGTGGCAACCATGTCCCAAACAGCCTTAGAGTAGGTGCAAGTAAAAAAAGTGTGACAATATGTTTCTACATTTTGTTTACACAAAGGGCAAACAGAAGCTAACCTCAGCCCCTTAAGCTTTAATATGTCATCCAGAGGCAGTAAAGATAAATATAGACGCCAAAGAAAAAAAGAGATCGAAGGCGTGAATAGAGGTTGCCAGAAAATTTGTTTCCAGTGCCAAGTGGCAAAAGTAGTGACAGAGGTATAGATGTGTTTACTCACAGACATAGAGGTAGGCTTTTTCCAGATAGGAATGTCCCTTTGGGCCTGCTGAATGGGGATCTGGTTAATTTTACGAGCAGCATCATTACCAACCGTAAGACGAGTTTGGAAAAATCCCAAACCCCCCCCGACCGACCAGTCGGACACCAAAGTGTTATCCATGATAGGAGGGTGTGGGATATTATCCAGCAGGGGCATACCCCAGTTATCATTCCAAAAAGAGATTTTACCATCCCCTAAATCCCAAAGTAACAGATTAGAAGTTAAAGTTCTAGCCCTGAGAATTGCTTTCCATATCTTTGAGTCACCAACCCTCCAGCACAACGGTAGAGGGTGCGTATGATGACGATATTTAGAATGCATAAATATAGCCCAAAGGGATTCACCCTGCCTGAATTTAAACCAGAGCTTACACCTATTGATTTCCACAGTATGAGGTAGAGATTTAAATCCTAAACCCCCAGCATATTTGGGTTTACAAAGCTTCTTCCAAGAGAGGCAGTGCCTCTTAGCACCCCCACCTTCCCAAAGAAAACGATTAAAAATTCCCTCAAGCCTTTTAATAGCACTTTTTTTGGCATTGAAAACCTGTAAAGCATATAAAGGGATACTCTGTAAAGTAGCAGCAAGGAGTGTTAACCTACCACCATTGGAAAGTAAATGGTTCTTCCAGTCAGTGATTTTACTCTGAACCTTTTCAATAACGTCATCCATTTGGATTTGTTTACATTTACCTCTTAATAGATTAACTCCAAGGTATTTGAGAGGTAACTGAGCAGTTTTGAAATTGGTGTAATTAGTGGCCCAAATAGTGTGTGTGTGGGATAAATGTTTGCTGAAATAAATATGACACTTATCTTTGTTGAAAGTAAGACCAGAAATAGCTTCAAATTGAGCCAAAACATGCATAAGTTTCTAAATAGCAGTCCTAGAGGCGTTAGAAAACACAATTATATCATCAGCATAGGCAAGATGTGAAACCGTGCAGTGAGCTCTGTGTGTATATCTCATATGTGAGTGGTGAGCCTGATAATTTTCCAACATCCTAGATAAGTAGTCAAAAACCAAAATGAAAATGATAGGGGAAAGAGGATCACCTTGCTTTATCCCCCTTTGTGCAGAAAAAAAACCATAAGAGGAACCATTAACTAGCACGCTATAGTGATTATTTGAGAGCCATCTTTTAATCAGATTACAGAAACTGCAATGAAAACCCCTAGCATTGAGGATATTCATAATGAAATCCTAGTGTATTGTATCAAAAGCTTTTTTTATATCCAGTTTCATCACAAGGTTCCCACCTCTGCATTTCTTATCTAAATCCTCAATCATTTCCGGGCTAATAATATATTATCGATGATATCTCCGCCTTTCGACAAAAGCGTATTGATATTGTCTAATAATTACGTGTAGATGAGGTTGAATTCTAGCCACCGAATTTTACTAATGATTTTAGAAATGACGAGAGGTGAGAGAGATGGGTCCGAAGTCGACCAATGGGATTTGTTTGGCCCCTTAGGAATAAGCACAATAAGAGCAAAGCAGAGAAATACTTACGAGAGATCATCTCCCTTGAAAAAACTTTGGATAGCCAAAACAACATCATTTTTAATAGTGTCCCAGCAGTTAACATAGAAAGCAGCAGAGAAGCCATCAGGGCCAGGTGCTTTGTTAGGGTTGATATCTTTTAGGGCATTAAAGATTTCCTCCCCATCTGGGATTCCAGAGAGATGCAGTGCAGTGACAAGGTGCTTCTCAGATGTAAAGAGGTTATCATTTATAGGTGAAACCTGCAGGTGATTAGAGAAGAAGTTAGAGTAATATTGGGAAGCATTTAAACCAATCTCCTCATTGTGAGTTAATGCAGTTCCATCCTCAGTAATGATCTTTAAGATGGTGTTGTGATTAAGCCTGTTTTTAACAGAAGCATGAAAATATTTAGTGTTTCTATCACCATTAATGAAATGAGTAACATGAGCCTTCTTTTTCATCAACTCTTCCTCCAGAGAGATGTCAGAAAGAAGAGTCATGTGGGCTTAGGAGAGAGCATGAAATAAGTCAGGAGTAGTGCTTTCATTGGCCTCAAGGGAATCAACTAATTGTTGAGACTTGGCAACCCTAGCATGAATATTACCATACACCTCAGCATTCCAACGTTTTAGCCCAGCAGTGACCCATTTATGAAGTTGCCAGAGGATGCACCAAGGATTGCCACATCTAACAGGCACCCACAAATCTTTAATAAGGTCAGAAAAGGTGGTGTGAGAGGTCCATATGTTGAGGAATTTAAAATGGGTAATAGTAGGTTTAGAGTGAAAGGCTAAAGTCAGTAATATAAGATTGTGATCAGAGGAAACGTGGCTCAAGTGCTGCACCCTGTTAATGTTATAGTAATTTAGAAAATTTGCATTACCAAAGAATCTATCCAGCCTTTGAAATAAGAAACCTCTTCTCTAAGTAAAACGATTACCCGTAAAGCCAAGATCATAGAGGCCAACATTGGCAATGTCATCACAGAAGCGCTGAATAAGATTAGTATCCACTCTAGCACCTCCTCTTCTTTCAACAGGAGACATAATCATATTAAAATCACCTCCCACACACCAATTATCATGAATAGTGGAACCCATGATAATTAATTTGTTCCACAACAAATATTTGTCGCTGAGAAGGGTGCTAGCATAAACAAAAGTAATCCAACTATTATAAGAACCAGAAGTGAAATAAGTAAGTACATATTGTCTATCATCTTCAATAATTTGAAGATGTATATGCTTTTTCCAAAAAAATCCAAAACTTGTTGCTAGTATTGATGAAATAATCATAATGAGTGAAAAAGGATAATATTTTATCTTTATGGGTAGTAACCAAAGGCTCCAGAATAGCAAAAATATCAAGATGATGGACCCTACATAGATGTTTAAGACGATTAAGGGAGTTAGGGTCAGCCATTCCCCTAATGTTCCAAATCATAGTGTTAAACATGATGTTTACCTCCTCTTCTAGTAGTCCTAGAGGAGGGGGGTAATTGTTCACGTTCAGATATGCTGGTCTCAAGTGGGTCTCCTAGATTTTGTGTAGTATCATGGAATTTTCTTCCTTTTTTCCTGGTAGCCTTTTAAATGAGCCATTCGGTCACAACAGTATTAGAGGCTTCCAGGATAGGGGAGGAAGGTTCAGAGGAGTCAAGACCAGCATTCTTTTCGAGCAGGTCAGAAGAAATAATAGGAGGAGGCAAACATAATTGGGTTGTCCTAACCAAATCAGAGTCTGTGTTAGGAATATTAGTTACAGTGATTGAGGTAGGCAGACATAGTTGGGTTGTCATATCCAGGGGTAGCTCTAGATTGGGTAAAACAGTATGTGTTGAAAAGGTTTCCTCGACCACTGGGTAAGGGAGGGTCAGGTGGGATTGTTATAGGTAAAAGTACTTGAATGTTCTGGTCATCATCCACAGAAATTAGATTGTTAGAGGTAGAATTGCATTCTTCCTCCACAGAGGGTAAATGATTAGATGGGGCATGGTTTATAGGGGAGGTGGTGGGGGGTCTATCAAAGGTTGTAAGAGTGGGGATAGTAGGGGCTGATAGAGGAAGATCAGATGGATGGGGGGTGACAAGGTTGTTGGGGAGAATGTGAGGTGCTTCAGGATTTTGTAAAGTAATAGGGGGTTCATCAGGATCAGGGTTTTGGGGAAGATGGTTGGAGGATTTGGGTATAACTCTTGGTTTAATGTGGGGGTGAAGTCTGTAACAAATTGAGAGAGAGTGGCCAAACATGGCGCAATGAGAACAATAAGGTGGGTAGGAACCCATAACAACCTGTTGCCAGTACCCCGTGTGTGAGGAACCTATCCAAACTTCGTCTGGATAGGGTTGGGTGATGTCTCTTTCTACCAAAAAACAGGCATCAGAGGGTTTCGTACGGTCAATCGTAGGATTATCAACTCCAAGAGGTGTACCAAAACCTTTTGCAAGTGAATATAATATTTCATGATTAAAGAGATGATACTTATATTCTGAAAATTTAATCCAGACGGGAATAACAGGAGATTCAGCTTTGGGATTAAAATCAACGCTCCATTTCAGTATCCGCATATATCTGTTGTCTATCTTTAGCACTTTCCTACCGAAAACATTTGTATAATCAACATCATTGGTGAGATCTATGTATATATACATATATATATACATATATATACATATACATATATATATACATATACATATATATACATATACATATATATACATATACATATATATATACATATACATATATATATACATATACACATATATATATATATATATATATATATATATATATATATATATATATATATATATATACAAATGAAAGTTGGTGTGTTGGTGGTGATTTTAACATGATTTTGTCTCCTCGTTGAAAGGAAAGGTGGCACAAGGCCAAACTCCACGCGATTCGTAACTTTTGTGAACCGGTTTCACAAGCTCGGGTTGTTTGACTCGGGATTCACAGGGAATCCTTTCACTTGGAGACATGGCAGGCTTTTCCGGAGACTTGACGGATTTTTTGCTAATTCATGTTTTTTAAATTACTACCATACTTCTCAGGTTCAGCATTTAAGTCATGTTTCCTCTGATCACAATCCACTTTTACTCTCTTTAAATTTTCATACAAAACATGCTTTCACCCGTTCAAATTTCTAAATATTTGGTCTTCACATCATACTTTTCTGACATTGATTTCTAGACTATGGAAGCCTGGCTGTGGTACTCCTTGATTTGTGCTGTGGTAACTGCACAAAAACATAGCTGCAGGTTTAAAGAAATGGAACTTTGAAGTCTTTGGAAATATACATACTAGAGTTCTCAAGTCTCAACAGCTGGTTAATAATTTGGAAGCTATGGAAAGTATGAGCCCTGAGATAGCTGATGAGCTTTCTCATGCTCACTCTACTCTTTTGGAAGAGATATCTCTGGAGGAAGATTTTTTACAGCAAAAATCTCATGATACTCAATTTAAACATGGTGACAGGAACACTAGTTATTTTCATGCATCTATTAAACAAAGACTTAACTCAAATTCAATTATTAAAATCATCACTCAGGATGGGCAGAGTTATTACCGATGCCGAAGAGATTGGTCTAAATGCAAGTACATTACTTTTCTAACTGCGTTCTCTAATGCGAGACATGTTTCTTCCATTAAAAGTGAGCTATTTGCTTCTGAACATAACTATATTGCTTCCCTTAAGCTTTCTGATGTACCAAATGAGGAGGAAATCCTTCAGGCTTTTAAGGGGATTAATGCAAACAAGGCACCTGGCCCTGATGGTTTTTCCTTAGGTTTCTATATTACATGCTGGGACATTATCAAGAGGGAAGTTATTCATGCAATTCAAAGTTTCTTTCAAGGAGCTGATCCATGTAAGTATTTCTCAGCTGCTTTACTGGTACTTATACCTAAAGGTAAAGATAAATCACATTGGCAACACTTCAGGCCTATATCTCTAACTTCTACAATCTCAAAGGTGATAAGTAAGACTATTGTTTCTAGGCTTCAACCACATTTAAATATTATCATTTCCCCACAACAGTCTGCCTTTATTAAAGGTAGAGAAATCACTGATAATATTCTTTTAGCTCAGGACCTTATTGAGGATCTTGACAGGACTTGTAGAGGAGGGAATCTCATCATTAAATTAGATATAAAGAAGGCTTTTGATACTATCAACTGGGATTTTATTCAAAATGTACTTATTGCTAGAGGTTTTGAACATAGTTTCTGCAGCTTAATTAGGAGATGGTTGGCCAACAATTATTATAGTGTTCTGGTCAATGGCACCTCACATGGTTTCTTCACTCGCTACAAGAGGTATCAAGCGGTGGTGACGCCCTTTCACCTGTTCTTTTTATTATAGCGTTTGACTATTTATCTAGAATGCTTAATCATTTTCATGAAAGGCATAGAAATATGCACTATTATAATAAAGCAGGTATTTTGGTGTCTCATTTGGCTTATGCTGATGACATTATTGTCTTCTCTAATGCATCCAAACTGGCTATTTGAAGAATCCTTAAGGTTTTGACTGATTTCGAAACTCTATCCGGTTTATCATTTAATAAAGAGAAATGCCAGTTATTTTTCAGTAATTCTATTACTCCCTGTAAAAAACATTGGGCCTCTATCCTCACTGGTTTTAAAAATGCTTCTTTACCTCTTAAATACCTTGGGGTAAACCTTATAAGAGGTAGATGTAAGCAAATACAAATGGATGAAATTATTTCAAAAATTCAATGCAAAATTAATGATTGGAAGAATAGATTTCTCTCTAATGGTGGTAGATTGACTCTCATTTCTAGTGTGTTACAAGCAATTCCTTTATATGCACTCCAAGTTTTCAATGCAAAAAAAGTTCACTGAATTTTATTGAAACACTTTTCAATCGGTTTCTTTGGGAGGGGGGTGGAACCAAGAAACACTGGTGTTCTTGGAGGAAGCTTTGCAAACCAAAATTTTCTGGTGGGCTTGGTTTCAAGTCTCTTCCTCACATTGTGGAGATTAATATGAGTACGCTCTGGTATAAATTCAGGCTTTCTGACTCTCTATGGGCTAAATTCATGCATTCCAAATACTGTAATATTTCACACCCTTCTATTGTCTCATACAAGAAAGGAGACTCGCGTATTTGGAAGGCTATGGTAATGGCAAGGGAATACACTAGCAAATTCATTTTTTGGGAGTTGGGTGATGGCAAGGTTTCTCTATGGCATGATAATTGGGGCATACCCCACACTGCCCGCACTTCCCAGAACTCTTCTGATCTCTACAATGTTGTTTCAGAACTATGGATGAATGAGCACTGGGATATTGAGAAATTGAGTACATTGTTAGGAAATGATGCTGCTATGTATATTAATCAAATTCCCTTTAGTAATAACATCAAAGACAGGCCTCACTGGATGAAGGCCAATACTTGTTCTGCTAGCAAATTTCTGTATCAGGCTAGAAATGTTTTCCCTGATTGTCACTGGAGTGCATATATCTGGAATACGCTGTTTACACCTTCTATGGCCTTTTTTAATTGGCGGTTTTTCTCATCTTTGCTCCCTTTAGATGATATTCTGAAACTTAAGGGTTTAAGAATGGCTTCTATATGCCCTCTATGTCACCAAGCTGAAGAATCTTCCAATCATATTTTTTTCAATTGCTCATTTGCTATTGACGTATGGAATACTTTGGGTACTTTATTTAACATAAACTGGCCTTCTACTTTTTTTATAGAGGAATACATAAATGCTTGGAAAGCTCTTGACATTGGTGGGAAGTTTCTGTCCTCTTTTCCTTTGGTTATCCTGTGGTTTATTTGGAATTCTCGTAATGCTGCAAAACACACTGAGGAGAACCCCACTTCTCTTAAAACAATAGCTCATATCAAAGCTTACTATCATAGAGCTACTAAAAGTGCAGCTCCCCCTACACTTGCTATTAAAAAACCAATACTGGTAAGATGGTGCCACCTGAAAGGGGTTGGATAAAAATAAATATTGATGGCTGTTGGAATAAGTTGACTGCTGGGGTTGGGGGTGTGTACAGGGATCATGATGCCAAAACAAGGTTTTATTTTTCTTCCCCTGTCATTGCCGAAACCCCTTCGCATGCTGAAATTTGGGCAATGCTTTTTGCTCTAAAAAATGCCATTTGTTTTCACTTTAATGCGTTAATTGTTGAATCTGGCTCAATCTTATTAGTAAAGATGTACCACAGGGAAATCGACATTCCTTGGAATCTTATCTATATATTTAAAAGGATATGGTCTATCATTGATGCTTCCTCTCTACAGGTCAAGCTCAATTTCATTTATAGAGAAGCCAACAAGCCGACTCGATCGGCTGGCTAAGCATGCTACGGATACACCTAGGGTGGGTAAAGCCCCTCACAGACAGCTGGCTATACTTTTACACGGTGAAACAATGGATTTACCTTATATTAGATGTATTTAGCTGTTAAGTTTCTAGCTTATCTGTTGGAGTTCTGTTTCTCACCTCATGGTTATCTTCCTTATCTTTACCTCCCTGCCTCTTTATCATCCCTTAATTTTGCAAGGTCCCATATCTTCATTTATTATGCGTTTGTTTTTTGAACTGTAGGAGAACACATTTGCTTTGGTTAACATTTCTCTTGCTGGGTCACTAACTTTGTTCTGTAAGATGGTTGGTTTGGCATAGGTTGCTAGTGATCTTTCCTTTGTGTTTTGGAGTTGGCTTTCTTCCTCTGTGCAGTGCAGGACAGCGGGCTTTGCTTTTTCATTCCCCTTTCAGTTTCCTCTGTGGAGTGCTGGACAGCAGGCTTTGCATTTTTTACTCCCTTTACTAGATGGCTGTGCTGATTTTCTTCATCCATCTTTGCTTCTGTTACAGGAAACTTCCGTTTTCTTTTCCTTACTGCAGTTACGGTTTTTCCTTCTCAACCGTGGTTTTGTCACTGTTTGTTTGGGCTCATTTGCTCTTACTAGTTTTATTTTTCACTCTTCTTGTTAAGTTTTGCTTTTTGACAACTTTTTTTGGAGCATTTTGGTGTGAGTTATAATGGTGGGAGGCTGAACCCCTAGGGGTTGAGTGGGTATTGTATTTTTTGTGTTTTTTGTTTTAGATTGGGGATCGGTCTCCCCCCCCCCTGTACCAACTTTTTCAGATTAACACGTAGGGAGCCACCGATGCTCTTTCCCCTAAATATATATATATATATATATATATATATATATACATATACATATACATATATATACATATACATATACATATATATACATATAGACACACACACACACACATACATATATAGTGAGACCAAGAGGGTGGGCAGCCACGTGGCTCACTTTGAAGTGCGGTGGATTCAATGGGTGAGATTTACTGCCCGTTTGGGAGAGCTTATAACTGCCGCAGCGTTTTCAAAAACGCCGCTTCAGGGTTTGTTTTGCGTGTTTCACCAGCTTATTCCAAAACACAGTTTTAAATTCTTAAAAGAGGCGGCCGCAGGGTAAGGCCTGCGTTACGCTTTTCATTCGCTCCTATTACTCCCGTGCCCTCGCCCACGCTCATGTGTCCTGTGCTTCCTCTTCGGTTCTTTTCTCTTCGCCCGCATCCTCCACCTCAGATAGAGACGGAAATCCCTATGAAATCCCTTCGCATCCTTCCATTCTTGGGTACTCCTCCGTATGAAATCCCTTCCTCTCCTGAAACCCTGACTATTCTAACCCGATAGAGACGGCGGAAGAGGAGAATGGGAGCGAACGAAACATCGGTCACGATCAAGGAGGGGATTAGGAGCGTGCTTCACGGGATCAAGGAGTCCACCCCAGTCACGATGAAGGAGCTCCTCGCTGGCGGGGTCGCTGGAGGCGTTGCCAAACATTTAGCAGCTTGGATATATTTTTGATTCAGGGAATATTAAACCCAAGTATGCATTCTATGCTTCTTGAACTTGTTCTACCTTTTGTAGGTATACCATTATCTAATCATAGATTGACGCCTTAATAATTTAATAGTTCTATTTGTATTTTTAATTTTCATTGAGGTTCTCTACAGTTTTGAATCTCGATTGCCAGATGCTTAATGGTAGACAAGTGTTTGCTTGACAAAAATGTATTACAAAAATGTATGAGACTATTATCTTATTATTATTTTTTTAATTGTTACTATTTCTGAAAGAGGCTTGCTTTGGTTGTTTCGGTAAGACAAATTCGAACATTAAGGCTGTTATTTTATCGCATCCAGAACACTTCAAGTTAGATCATCTATTTTTTTTTTATTACTATAGGATTGACAGTTATATTCGATTCAGATGATTTGGTGTTTTCGAAACGCACAAAACAAACAGCTAAAAAGTTTATCCAAAACAGGGACAAAATAGTCATTTATCCAGAATCAGCTGTTCTGCAAACGCTCAAACCAAACAGACAAACAACTTATCCGGATCAGCTGTTTATCAGCAGCTTATCAGAATAAGCTGCTTATTTGTAGGGCTGGCAATTTGGCTCGTTGTTCGCGAATAGCTCGTGTTCGGCTCGTTAAGTAGTTTGTGTTCGGCTCGTTCGTTAAGCCTAACGAGCCGAACACGAACAAATTTTTAAGCTCGAAATGTAAACGAGCCGAACACGAACAACTGTTTGTTCGCTCGTGTTCGGCTCGAATTGGATCAAAATAAAAAAATAATCATATAATTATTTATATAATAATTTATTATATATATTATTTATATATTAATATATTATATATATTTATATTTAAGTTTAAATTATAATTGCTTGTGTGGTAGCGTGGTTATGCTTCTTGTTTCCATTCATTTGGTCCAGTGTTCAAATCCAGGCTATGACATATATATTTTCCAATTAATTTTAACGAGCCAATTTCGAGCCGAACACGAGCCGAACACGAACAAGAATATTTAATTCGAGCCGAACACGAACACACCTTTCACGAGCCATTTCGAACACGAGCCGATTTCGAGCCGAGCTAATTTCGAACGAGCCGAACACGAGCCAAGCCTGAGCTCGCTCAAGCTTGGCTCGTTTACAACCCTACTTATTTGAATAAGCTGGATAAGCTCCAGCTGCCCCGAACAGACCCTTAGTTATTAATTTACGTATTATGTGCATGCATGTTATGCAATGGTTACATGCATGTGTGTAATAATTGCCAGGGCTTTAGTGGTATGTATGTGTAATTTGTAATTTTTTTTTAAGAAATTGAGGCATTTATATATAGACCACCCAATTTTTATGTATTTACATATTTGACATTTGTACTTTTGTGTATGTAAACATGATTATATATCTAGTATATAGGATTTTTATTGGCACTCTAACAACGGAAACTAATACACTGAACTGAACCCACTTATTGGAGTTGATGGACTAAGCTCGCATGACTAAGCGGTTGCATTTCATCTATTCTGTGGAGGTAACATAGCCCAACTCAGGAGAGACAATTATTATATATGATCATCATTACTTGCAAATTCACAGGTCCATACTTTTTTTAAAATTATCACCTAACATTCACATTACGGTCTTTTGGTCAAGACACCATAATCATGTCGTACTATACCAAATATATGTTTTATTTATTTATTGTTATAAAGTCAATCTGAACGGATGGGGGATCATGTATCTTTTAATGCAGCCTCTCTCTCTCTCTCTAAAATACTATAATTTAGGAAACATAAGTTAAGATATTTTTTTGATTTACTTGTGCTTCAAGTTTAATACACAATTCCTGAGAAATTCTCTAAAGCCTCATATCCAACTCTCTCTTCTACCTCTCTTTCATAAAAATATGTCTTTATTGAGTTATATATACTCACAATTGATATGAGACTCTTCATCCTAAAAAAGATGTAACATCTTGTAAGGTGAGGTGAGCATATAATTTATACTCAAACTTTATAAGAGGATCTTTCTCGTATAAAGAAAGTTGGAGGAAAATTGTGGATTGCTCTAAGAATTTTGTGATGCAACAAGTTCACGAGCAAAGAAATAAGCTTTGATGGTCGTGTAAAATTTGATAGAGGCCTCGAAATCCATTCCCAAAATGAGCTAAAACACATACTAGATCGTCGGGATCAATGACTCATAGGCAAGAGCCTCCTAAGCAAAACTTACAGAGAGTAGGACCTAGGAGAGCTATTGATCTAATATTTGAGAGAGAAGAAGCAGAAAGCGACGGACATGATCACTTAGAAGAAGGGGAACCTTTTGAAGCCTCATATGTAGAGGAGATAAGAAGAAGAAGAAGAATCTGAAGTCTTGGTTATGAGTATTCAAATGAAGAAGCTAGAAGAAGAAGAGGAGTGGGAGGAAAAAGTCCAATGGAGAATGCATTCTCAAAGGAGATCACAAAAGTCGAGGCAGGAAAGAATTATAAGATTCCATCTTTAGAGTAACACAAAGAGAAGTCTGACTCTACCGACCATCTGGATTCATTTGAGACATCAGCTATTCTATTCAAAATAAATAATGATTTAAATTGTCGTTTGTTTTTAACAACGTTAAGAGAATCAGCTTTGCAATGGTTCAACAAACTGTTGGAGAAATCATCACTTCCTTTGAAATGTTAAAGTGCACATTTGTGCCTTAGTCCTTCATTGTACAGAAGCCACGAAAAACTCTCAAGCCCTCTTAAAAATCTTCTAGAAACCTACCGATATGGTTGTCAAAATAGCTCGTTTAAAATTTGCTCGTTCTCGTTTCGTTGGTTTTAGCTCGAAATATTATAAAAATTTTATATGGCAAATTAATTGTAATAACTTTAACAATTGTCATTATATTTCTTTCCTTCTGTATTACAATAAATCCACAACAATGTTCATAAATCAAAATATTTTTAAAAATTACATAATGAGATGATATACTTATTTTAAATATTATCATAGCTATTATATTTTGTCAACATGTCAGATACATTGAATAAGAGCATAAATGAGGATCTCAACTTTTCTTTGAGGGTATCACCTAATCTCAAATATTTTCGAATCCACTTTTTCCTAACACTCACAATTCGTTGCTCTCGTTAACGATCATTATTCCCTCCACTCCTAAAATCCAAATAAATATAAAAATTTAATTTAAAATCCACATGTTAAAAAATCTAAATTAAAATTTTAAAGGGCCTTTGAATACATACAACCTAGATTTTATGTATTTGTATTTTTAACATTCGAGCACTTCTTTGTGATCAATTTTACAAAAAAAAAAATTATTACTTCCGGATTTGACGCAAACTACGTCCATTAAACAACTATGATTCACCGGATGTAGCATTTTTAATACTTTTATTTTTTTAATTTTCAAAAACAAATTAACTTTCCTACACTCACAGAACATAAAAAATAATTTTTGAAAAGAGAGCAATTAAATATATTATAACATATAAAATATATTATATTTATTTCAAATAAAATATAAATAGAATAAAATAAAAAACTTCAAAATTCTATATAATATTTCATTTCCTTCCAAAAAAATGTCAAAATTTTCAACCTTCCTATTTTTTATTTACTTAAACCAAAATAAAAATTTCAAAAAACGAAAATATACTTATTTTTTCATTTGTCACAAATCAGAGAGAGAGAGAAAGAGAGAGAGGAAATGGAGAAACCTGCACCCAATAATCAAATATTTATTTCTTCTTCAAACAAACCTTATATTCTCCCAAATTTTCATAAATAACCTCCCAAACTTAAGCAGATAACGCTGAGTATTACTGAACTCTCACAATTCTTCACACCGCATAACATGATTAAGCAATTGTGGGGTCATCTCTTTGCAAAGTGCTGAGAAACCCGACCAAGCATCAGTCCGAATCACTCATCTCAATATGGCCACACCTCCTACCATGAACAACTGCAGCTTTACGAGGTGGCTTCTTGGGGGCCTCCTTGTTCCGTGGACTCTCAGTCCCAACAATCTCAACCTCTTGAAATTTTTTCATTACATGATCCCGAAGCATCTCTGCGTCCAAATTCCCTAAAACTCTCACTGTATTGTTCTCTCGATCCACAATAACTCCTAGCACTCCTAAAATCCAAATAATAATAAAAATAAATTAAAAATAATATATAAATTTAAAAGATAACATGCAATAAATATTTTATATATATATATATATATATGATTAAGAATAAAGTAAAAAATAAACTAATCCAAAATAAACTCATGGTTTTCCTTCAATTTAAACCTTTTTAGTTATGGTAATATGATACACATTCAAGCACTTCTTTGTGACCAATTTTACGAAAAAATTATTACTTCCGGATTTAGCATTTTTAATATTTTTATTTTTTTAATTTTAAAAAATAAATTAATTTTCTTACAAAACTCACAGAACATATAAAATAATTTTTGAATAAGAGCAATTAAATATATTATAACATATAAAATATATTATATTTATTTCAAATAAAACATGAATAGAATAAAATAAAAAACAAAATCAAAATTCATCCTTATTTATTTATTTTTATTTTTTTTAGTGTTTATTGTCATTTTAATAACTAATTAAATACCTGAGAATTTTTTAATATGTTTCTTTATCTTCCGATCGCAGCCTTCACAGGCACAATTTGTTTTGACCTTCAGGATGATGACTTGATGCGACGCCATCTCTGATTTTTTTTGCTTTGTGAGTTCTACATACTGAAAGAAGTTGAGAAGATATATATATGCATATATAGTGAGACCAAGAGAGGTGGGCGGCCACGTGGCTAACTGTGAAGCGCGGTGAATTCAATGAGAGAGATTTTCTTATTAATTTTTGTATTATGTGCATGCATGCCATGCAATAGTTACATGCATGTATGTATTAATTGGTATGGGCTTTCTTTAGTGGTATGCATGTATGTAATTTGTAAATTTTCCTTTAAACAATTGGGGCATTTATATATAGACCACCCAATTTTTATGTACTTACATATTTGACATTTGTATTTTACTCTAAATAATCGTAATAATATATTTACTAAGATATCATGACATTTTTATATGATATTAAAATTTCATAAAATTTTGGTAAGCCTTAATAAATATATCAATTTAATTAGTATATATTATATGCACAAAATGTTTTATCGTTTTAAGCATAATATTTTTCAAAATATCCTTAATACTCTTATTCACTTATTTATTATTAAATATCCTTAATACACCTTTAATTTCACGTATGAATTACAATACTGCCCCAAAAATATCTTAAAGTTCAAAAAGCTTCTTCATAAATTTTCTCTTTCATAAAAATTAAATGGCCCATGTTCTTGAGCATGAAATTATTTATAAATTGTATAATAAAATGATTTTTTTTAATTGATATATTACCAAAAAAAAAAGATTAATCTAATCAACATTGATGGTCCCATTGATGATTTCCATTATCTATCTTCATTCAAATACTATCACCTCCCATCATTCCTCAATTATTATAGCTTAACCATCATCATGTGACCACTATCCTAAAGCATCATCACATGATAACTGTCACATAATCATTATCACTCAATTAACATTATCAACCATTTTCTATCATTCTTTTGTCATCATGCAAAAAATAAATTTGCATTAGCTTAAGATATTTTTATACCACATTCATACTTGACATCTTGATTTTTATAATTAAGTTGTAAGACCTACTATTCATAATAAATAACAGTTTATCACATTCTGCACTTCATGAGACCGGTCATACATGATTCTATTACAATTATGTGAGTTTATCTGACAGTAATTTCCAGGTAAGGTTGTAAGTCCAGTCGTATTAGGCTTGTTTGATCCTTTGCATAGTTGAACATATGTTCCTTGTTTACAACATTTCTCTCTCTTTTGATAACATGAATCTTCACCACTTAGGTTTTCACACAAAAATATACCATGTGATATAAGTCTTAATATTCTAATAAAATGTGAAGTTTAACATTCAAATAAATCTCTCTCAAAATCAATAAAGTCGAATGACCTCAATAAGATAGTTGATATGTCACCGAGTTTTTGAATATCTTCAACATCTCCTACTTTTACCTCATTTGAATTTTGTCAATAAATTGTTCTTCTTTTGAGCTTCCCATCCAATGCTCCAAATCATCAATCATGGAAACTTTAACTTATAATTTTTTTAAAGACAAAATCATAACCATAATCTAGAGTTTTCTAAAGTAACACTATTGTTTAAGATATAATTAACTATAAGAATTTGCACTTATAGAAAGTTAGACATCCAAATTAATTTAAACCTTTTACAATTTTCAACTTAAGTGGAGGAAAGATCTCTTGGTTAAAATCCATCTCATGCAAATGCCCAAATTTCCTTTATTTAAATAATTGATCATAATATAAAGTGATATTTTTATCTCTCGAGATAATATATTACTTTTTATGTCGTGCTTGATTATTTCAAGGTCAAATTTAATGAAATAACCCTTAAATCAAATCAACTTAAACCAATCCACACAAGTTAAACTTTCATAAATCAAGGAACAAATATCTTTATTAGAATAAATATTCATACTTTTTCAAAGGCATGTAGTACCATTACTAATAGGGGTGCTATAAATAGCTTAAATATATTGAAATAGGAGCATAAATGACGACCACTATTTCTTTGCGACCTTTTGGTATCACCCAATCCTAAAGATTTTTAAATCCACTTTTCACAAAACTCACAATTTGTTGCTCTTCTTGTCGATCATTATTCCCTCACCTCCTAAAATCAAAATAAATATATTAAGATTAATAAAAAACCCACATGTTTAAAAATCTAGAGTAAAATTTTAAAGGGCCTTTGAATTCTATGTATTTATTTTTTTAACATCTAAGCCTTATTTTTAACATTTATTCACTCAAGCAATCAGGGGTAGAGCCGAATTTATATTTTAGAGTAGGCAAAATCACTATATATTTAATTTTTGTATGTATTGGAACAAAATTAAAAAATGTTTATCAATTTTACTAATATGTGATCTAGCCAATATTTCTCAACTAATCAGCCTATCAAATCCTTTACAAATACCCCCAATCACTCCAAATCACACATACTTGTCATTTTAAAGTGTCTCCCTAGAATTTCATAGTAAGATTCCCTTGACAACATCAAAAGGCCACATCTATCCAAGAAGGCAAAAGTTTTCCTATATATTTAATGCAACCTTTGTTTACATGTAAGATGGAGTTAAGTTGGCCAAATTGCTAGCCCGTGGCCGCCGCCGCCACCACCATCTCGTTCTTCCCTCAGCCACCGCCCTTCTTCTCGTTCTTGTTGTCACCATCTTCCTTCTCATCTAACCTCAACAATCTCAACGTTAAGTTGGAGCTACGCTTGAGATACGCCGGCAGCGAATCAACGTTCATTGTTCCTGTAACAGCCACCAATTCCTCTTCGGCATCCACACTTACCTGGTAAACCCCTGGGCATAAATGCAATTACAGAAACATCAGGGATAATATTAAATTTACATGCATACCACACTCATATGTAAAATAAATAATAATATATTGGGTGGTATATATGTAAATGACTAGGGATTTAGATAATTTACGTGTGATATTTACTGTGAAAAATAGATTTTGTAATTAAAATTTTCAAATAAAACTAAGAAAAAAATAAAATAATTACCTTTACATTGTCGAAGTGCTTGCTTGATTCGCTGAGCACAGCCGTAGCAGTCCATAGTAACCTTCAGCACCGCTGTTGAAGCCGCAAACTAAAATAAAATCAACAAAGTAATAAATAAATAATAGTAAAATTCTATTATCATGCTCACTTACGTCTCCCATATATGATATCGTTTGCTGTGCGAGTTCTAAACGTAGCAAAAAGTGGGGGAAGAATATACATATATATAAGTGAGGCCGAAGAGGAAGATGTCGCGTGGCGCATTGTTAAGAGCAGTAGATTGAGCGGGTGAGATTTACAAATTTTCACATTCTAACATGCATGCATATATGTGTGCATGTGTGCATGCTTGCATGACAGTTAATTTGATAGGCCATCATTAATGAGCTGAAGCTGTGTTTATCATATGAGTGAAAGGTTATTACATATTGATGCGTGCTGGAAAATTTACGACAGTAGAGTAATGGATTATCGTCTTAACCAAACTGATGCGTGCTGGAAAATTTTTGGCGGTATAGTAACGGATCATCACGGCGGGGCGTTGTAGCGACGCGTTGCAGCGAAGCGTCGCGACAGGGTGTCGCGGATTGTGTACTTGATGTCGCATATTCCGGAGGAGATTCCCGTGCCGCTCTTGCACGTTCTGAAGGTGTTGAACAAATGTTGAAACTTTCTTACCATGCCATGAGGGGGAATTTTCATACTTGTGTGGTGGCGCTATTTAGAGAACCCCTAACGATCATCAGAAGCGCTAGAGTTTTTGGGAGGCGATGCCTACTGTAATTGAAGATAAACTGATTTGTTGCAGCCCTTGCACAAGTTTATGTTGTTCTTTATAATATTTTTAATCATCTGATGTGGTATTGGTAGATGATGATAATGTACTTATTTGCTTCTTCGGCAGTTGTTGTGGTTTGCAAAATTACGCAATTGAAGTTAACACACTTAAATAAATGATGAATTGTGTACCTTTCGAGGCTCTTGTCTTCCGAGATTATTCTCTCTAGGACTTACGCCTTATAGGAGCTTGAAAGAAACCGATACCTTCTGAGGCTCATAGTCTTCTGAGGATTTTTATGTAATTGTGTCGTCTGAGGCTTGTAACCTTCTAAGGTCTTTAAAGTACCTGTGTCTTTTCAAGCTTGTTGCCTTATGAGGTTTTGAGTATACATGTGCCTTCTGAGGTTTGTAGCCTTCTGAGGTCTTTGAGTGTACATGTGCCTTCTGAGGCTTGTAGCCCATTAAGGTCTTTGATGTACCTGTGTCTTCTGAGGCTTATAGCCTTCTGGGGTGATTGAGTGGAGACCCTGTCAACCACTTGCTTTCATGGAGTCTTTCTAGTGAGTACCCTGTCCACTACTAGCTTCCCATCGAGACTTGCCTCTTGGGCTTGTCTTCTAGGGGCATGATAGCTTCTCATTAAGTCTTGCCTCTTCGTCTTGAGTTTCAGGAGTACAGTATCTTTCCGTCGAGTCTTGCCTCTTAGGCTCGACTTTCAGGGGTACCCTTTCTTCCCGTCGAGTCTTGCCTTTTGGGCTTAACTGACAGGGCATAGTTGAAAGGATAATCCATTAAGAATGTAAGAACAATTTCGAGTTGTATAACCGGAGATGCTCAACGACATTAACTCGTAACAAAGTCATATGAAATCCACTGAGGTTGATTAACCTATCCTAGGTTGTTGGTCGAAGCTTTTGTTTGACGACCATAACTTGTATGGAAGATGTTGTAGGAAATCTAACAAGGATTTTTGACCTACTGAGGCTGTATGTCGAAGCTTTTGCTTGACGACGGTAGCCTGTAATGAAAGAGGCCGAAGGAAATCCACTAAGGATTTTTGATCTATTTGAGGCTGTATGTCAAAGCTTTTACTTGACAACGGTAGCATGTAATGGAAGAGGTCGAAGGGAATCCACCAAGGATTTTCGAACTATCTGAGGCTGTATGTCGAAGCTTTTGCTTGACAACAGTAGCCAGTAATGGAAAAGGTCGAAGGGAATCCTCCAAGGAGTTTTGACCTATCCGAGGTTGTATGTCTAAGCTTTTGCTTGACAACTGTCGCCTGTAATGGAAGAGGTCGAAGGGAATCCATCAAGGAATTTTGACCTATTTGAGGCTGTATGTTGAAGCTTTTGCTTGACGACGATGGCCTATAATGGAAAAGGTCAAATCGAGTCCCCTTAGGATTAATTATGTCTGTCAGAGAAGCTTTGTTTTTCTCAAAACTAGGGCGTAGATCGCGACAGACCGTATGTTTTCTTGAAAATATGGTTGCACTCATACTCAAGAAAAATGTTTGATAACTTTTTAGTTGCTACTTTTGAATCATTTGCCCTCCCAGCAGGGGTGCTCATATATCGAGCCTTGAAGAGATCAGCTTTCTGATCTAGTTGAAGAGGAACTCCCGTACGATGAGGGGGTGCAGAGAAAGCGTCATTTGCAGTGAAGATTGCCCCCAAATCCAGAAGCGATTCATGTAGCCTTGTAATATGAATGAAATATGGGATGACCACCCTACCACAGTCATGCCCAGAAAGTTAACGTGAACGGCCTTCTGAGACTACAGTGAAAGTTACCCCCCACATCAAAGAATGCTTTAGGGATGTTCTTCAAGATGCAAAGAAGATTTTTTTACAAGTTGAATTATATAAATCATTTGGAAATGAATTAGGGGATTAGCGTCTAAGAGTTGAAGACAACATCGAACAGTGCTTCTTTTCCCACAGACGGTGCAAAATTGATGCTTGCTGGAAAATTCACAGTGGTAGAGTAACAGATTATCGTCTTAGCGTTGTACGAAAATTCAACACACACTAAGATGAAAGAGAAATAAGCGGTGACGACTCTAGAAGTTTTTACTTGAAAAACCCGTATGGGAGAAAACCACGGGGTCTGGCTCAGTTGTTGAAATTCACTATTAGTTGATGATTACAGAAATCTCTTGTCCGAGAGACGAGAAAGGGTAACAATATTTTTCAAATTACAGCGTCGGCTATAGGTGTTTGGTAGGTGGTGATCGATGACGGCGGAAGTTGTTCGATGAAGGAGGTCAGTGATGGTCACCGAGGGTGGGCACTAATCGATGACGGTCGGCAGTGGTCGACGGCGAAGGTCGGTGGTGGTCGGCAGTGGTCGCCGACAGTTGACGACGATCCCAAGCTGCAACTTCTCCTCAAGGCTTTAGGCTCTCTTTTGGCTCCCCCCTTACCATGTGAGGGTTAGGAGTTTATTTATAGTGTTTTGGGTGTAATTAATGCAATCATTTTGATCGGAAGGTCAAGAGGGTTTCCCTCGATCATACAAAATTTACGGGGCATTTGATGGGCTTAACGATGTTGAAATTGAGTGATCTTAGGCTCGTTGGGTTCGTCTTGTCAAGATGCTCGATTCGAGTATAGGCTTGCTAGTGTCGGCATTTTTGACCCTTCAAATGTGTCTTAAAATCTTCTAAGAATGGTATAATGACTTGATCTGGGCTTGATTTGACTCGGATCGGACTAGTTTTTATATCATTAGGTTCTTCTCATCAAGCATGTCAGTTTGATTATAAGTTTGCTGAAATCAGTGCTTTGGATGATTTTTTATCATGACTTGAATGTTTCCGGCTCAAAATATCGCTTCGAGATTCGTGTCATGCCTCGAGATTCATGCCGGATGATGAAAATTTGTTGGTTTCGTATCACATACGAATCATATGTATGTGCAGATGATACAAAATATTTGAGCGGAATAAGTATACAAAGTAAAATTTAGGAGTTAGGTATGTAAATACATATGAATTGGGTGGATATCCCCCTAAATAATTTCTTATGATTGCATGAACATTGAGAAAAGTTCCTTTAAATATACTAATAAATGTCTACTAATTTAAGGTATTATCTAAAAATTAAATTTTATTGAAAAAAGTTAAATAAAGAACTTAATCATAATAAAATTTGTCTTAATATGATATAGAATATGTTAAAATATCATGACAAATTTTCCCTCAAAATATTTTTCTTAATTTGTATTTTTAAAATGAATTTCAAATAGTTGATTTTGCTAAACGATATAATACAATTTTAACTAATTTCATCTCAAATCATATTGATTAGTTTTAATATTCATCTTGATCAAAGATATTTTTGCTTAAGCAATAATAGAAAGTAATAAATGCCATATATATAATCAATATACACTAAATTATAAAAATAAATATTAGAATTATGAATGTATTATAGATTACTATATATGATAATATTTAACGCATTAATCTTGAAGTGCATCAAATAATTTTAATTCCTTTTTGGACCATATATATATATATTTATACATCCAAATATATTGACATTTTTCCTAATAAAAAATAATAGATAATTTTTATATGACAAATAAATTTTAATAACTTTAACAATCCTCATTATATTTATTTTCTTCTATATTACAATAAATCCACAACAATGTATTTAAAAATTACATAATGAGATGATATATTTATTTAAATGTTATCATAGATATTATGTATACAAGCAATATAATATGAAGTAAAAAAAAATTAAATTTTAACTTGTTTTCATGTTAATTTGGGTCCCTTTTATATTGGGTTGGTTTAGTTAAATTTGAATTTGGGATAATTTTAAATTTTAATTTGGATTTAAACTAAACCCAAGTCGTTCCACACCAACCCAATTCCCAAGTCCCGAGTCCCACGTCCCGAGTCGGGTTCAAATCAACCATTTAAGTTAGTTTGAGAGAATTTGACCAAAAATGAGGTCACGTGCCGATCGCTGCAATTTATAGTGTAAAAATTTTACAAATCTAATCAAATTGCAATACACCTTTTATATATATATATATGTTCTTTGTCAAACAAATGAGAGAGAGTCCAAAATTTATTTATTTTTTCATTTGCCACAAATCAGAAAGAGAGAGAGACGAAATGGAGAAACCTGCACCCAATCATCAAATATTTATTTCTTTGTCAAATAAACCTTCTATTCTGTCATTTTTCATAAATAACCTCCCAAATTTCAGCAGATAATACTGGGTATTACTGAACTCTCTTAATTTTTGACACTGCATAACATAATTAAGCAATTGTTGGGGCATCTCTTTGCAAAGTGCTGAGAAACCCGACCAAGTATCAGTCCCATCCACTGTCACTGCTTCCCTAATCACTGATCTCAATATGGCCACTGCTTCTCTCATCACTGATCTCAATATGACCATTGCTTCCCTCATCACTGATCTCGTTGCTGCTACCACTCATCTCAATATGGCTACTGCTACTACCGTAAACATCTAGAACTTTGCATTTGAACTTCTTCTCCAGATGCAACTGTAGTGTATCAGCGTTGACTCTCCCTTGAACGGTCACCAATTTTTTTTTGCAATCAATATCTATCATGTGTACCCCTGGGGGCATATATGCAATTATGAAAATATTATGGATAAAATTATATGTTTTGAATTTGTAGATAAGTAAAAGCAATTTAGCTTTTAAATTTAATTAACTAAAGTAAACTAATTACCATTAATATCACCAAGAGTCATATATATTTTCTTGTACCACTCTTCGCCATCTGGAATTATCTTCAGCACCACAGTTGAATCCCCAGGCTAAAATAATATCAATAATAATTATAATAATAAATTATTAACCTCTCCATAATATATTCTCTTCTCTCGCACTTTATTGCAAATAATAAAAAAATTTATTACAGATCTCACCCGTAATTTGGTCAACTCATAGATGATGCCGTCAAGGCCATATAGCTTCTTGTTCCGTTGACTTTCCGTCCCAATAATCTCAACCTCATGAAATTTTTTCATTACATGATCTCGAAGCATCTCCGGGTCCAAATTCCCTAAAACTCTCACTGTACTGCTCTCCTGTTCCACAATCACTTCTAGCACTCCTAAAATCCAAATAATAGTAATAATAAATTAAAAATAATATATAAATTTAAAAGATAATATGCAATATATATATATATATATATATATATATATATATATATATATATATATATATTAATCCCAAATTTTCCTTCAATTAGAATCTTTTTAGTTATGGTAATATGATACAAATTTGAATTTTCTTACAAAACTCACAAAAAACATATAAAATAGTTTTTGAATGAGAACAATTAAATATATTATAACATATAAAATATATTATATTTATTTCAAATAAAACATAAATAGAACAAAATCAAAAAAACAAAATCAAAACTCATCAAAAATGACCCATTTTTTGTGTTTGTTGTCATTTTAACAACTAATTAAATACCTTTAAATTTTTCAATATGTTTCTTTATCTTCCGACTGTAGCCTTCACAGGCACAGCGTATTTTGAGCTTCAGAACGACAACTTGAGGCGACTCCACCCCTTTCATCTCAGATTTTTTTTTTTTTTGCTCGGTGAGTTCTACATACTGAAGGAAGTGGAGAAGATATATATATATATATATATATATATGCATATATAGTGAGACCAAGAGAGGTGGGCGGCCACGTGGCTCACTGTGAAGCGCGGTGGATTCAATGGGTGAGATTTACTTATTAATTTACGTATTATGTGCATGTATGCCATGCAATGGTTACATGCATGTGTGTATTAATTGGTAGGACTTTCTTTAGTGGTATGCATTGTATGTAATTTGTAAATTTTCCTTTAAAAAATTGGGGCATTTATATACAGACCACCCAATTTTTATGTATTTACATATTTGACATATGTACTTTTGTGTAGATAAACATGATTATATATCTAATACAAAGAATTTTTTATTGGTACTCTAACAACAGAAACAAATACGCTGTATTGAACCCACTTGTCGGAGTTGATGGACTAAGCCATAGCAACGTGGTTGCATTTCATCTCGTCTGTGGAGGTAACCTAGCCCACTTGATGAGGGACAACTATTATAGATGATCATCATTACTAGCAAATTCGTAGGTCCATACCTTTTATAATATTGTCACCTAACATTTACATCACGGTCTTTTGGTCAAGACATCATTATTTTCGACTTACCCGTGGATCAAACTCAATATAAAATCCCTAAAACTTTCTCTCAATCCTCATATGCATCTCTCTCTTGTGCGTCTTATTCTACAAAAACAAGGTCTTTAACAAGTTATATATACTCAAGTTACATACCGGACTCTACCTCTTAAAAAAATTCAATAACTTTTCTAGCAATATTATACTTGCATGGTGTACTAATTCCATTCTGCTGTCTAATAATGTTATGATTTTGATGAATTTTATATGTTGTATATTAAAGGAGACACGTGCATGTAGTAAAATAAACACCATTTTTTCATATAAAATTTATCATGATATCTTAATAAATTATTTTCCTCTAAATAATCGTAATAATTTTTACATTAAAATATATTTTAAATCATTCGTTTTAGGATAAATATTATATATCATTCAACTTACTTTTCACACCATTCATTCATTGGGGATCAAATTTTAATAATTGAATTGAATAACTTAGTAGTAAAAGAATGCTCAAGTAGAACCAATAATAGAAAGTAATGAAAGGAAATATAAGTACAGAAATATAGTAAATAATAAGAATATATTAAAATAATAAATACAATATAATTTTTACAATAATATAAATGGAAAAAAAAATTAATTGAGAATATTTTTAATGAATTTTTTTAAGTAAAATTTATAGTTTGTAGTATTATCATAAATATTATATATTTACTAAGAGATCAATTGTTTGTAATACTATCCGAGATATATAATTTAGGATAGATATCAATAGTTTGTATTATCATAAATATTATATATTCTAATAAAATGTGAAGTTAAACATTCAAATAAATCTCTCTCAAAATCAATAAAGTCGAATGACCTCAATAAGATAGTTGATATGTCACTGAATTTTTCAGTATTTTCAACATCTCTTAATGTTACCTCATTTGGATTTTGTGAATAAATTGTTCTCCTTTTGAGCTTCCCATTTGATACTCCAAATCATCAATCGTGGAAACTTTAACTTATAAATTTTTTCATGACAAATTCATAACCATAATCAAGAGTTTTCTAAATGAACATTATTCCTTAAGATATAATTAACAATAAGAATTTACACTTATAGAAAGTTAGACACCCAGATTAATCTAAACATTCTATAATCTTCAATATAGGTAGAGGAAAGATATAATTAACTATAAATATATATTTTAGTAGTCATTTTTTTGCAGAATTAGATTATTCTTTAGCAGCTTCACAATTATTTTTTAATTAACTACAACTGCAGCAAATAGACCTTTAAACACATCACAAACCGTACCTAAGCTATCTATATGTAATACTTTCTCGTCATAAGTTATATCTCAATAAAAATATGAGAGAGGATGGATTGTTTTGCCTCTAAATTGAGTGATATTAACTAATGCTTTAATTATATATATATATATAGATTTTAATTATCTTATAATAGACGCTAAATATTAGAAGATTTACGTATATACTACTTAAATAGTATGTATTTGTGTATCTTACACCTGAACTTCAATCTTTACAAATATATCACCTTATATATGCGTGAAAAAGACGAAATTCACATGTCAACATTATGACTAGACCCTAAGCATTAAGGAGAGAGATCAGACCTCACCAAAAATGAGGACAACAGTAATATAAGGTTGAAGATTTATGAAAAACATAGGGTGATAACATTGATATGAAGGGACATAAGGTAATCAAGCTTAAAGTTTTGGTAAATGATTTGCATAAAGTCATAATTAAAAAGTCATGTAGCTCACAATATGAATGACTAGAAAAGAGTTCATAAAGTCCACATAAAAATAATTCTTAAAAGACTAATGGTGATTCATGTTATAATTTGTTCTATTTATGAGTACACAAACTTTACATGCTTCCTGCATTTAAATCTGATGCCATTTTTTTTAGTATCGTAATATTTTTTGTATGCTACAAATTAATATCAGTGGCCTTATTTATTTCATGTCTTTTTTGCATGTTAAAACGTAATTGAAAAGTAAACTTATGTTAAAAGTGTTCTGTATGCACTAAAGCATAGTAGATGATTATATTTTTATATAGAATGCATTTTTATGTATGCATTATTGTGTTCTACTTGTGTATTTCCGATTTTTCAAGATTTCTTATATTCTCCTATCAAATTATCTTGTGTTCCTTTTCATTTCATCTCTATGCTTGATAGGAAAGGATCAAATTGCTAGAGAAAATGGGTGGCGTCTAACTAGTATGGTTAAAATTAGCAAAACAAAAAGAGGGGATATTATGATATTCATTATTTTAATCGCTAGGACTAGCAAGTGTACATAGATGGTGGAAGCGAGGAGTGACAAATCGGGGAAGGAGAGTTTTGATAGTTGATAACGAGACTTAAGAGGTTTAGAGTTAGGAAAATACTTCCATCAACTCTATTAGTTTTGGTGACGTTGCTTGAGGGTCAAAGATGTGGAGAAAGAGAAGATATAGAAGTCAAATATGTGAAACGATGGGAGTGAGAAGATATTAGATGTTAGTTTCATTAATGTTCATAGTAGCAAAATAGGGATCGTGCTATGTAGGGTTTGGGTACAACAAAAAGAAACCTTTATCCCACTAAGTGGGGTCTGCTACATGAATTTTTTTTCTATATTGTGTCCTATTGAGTGTCATATTTCCATTTAATTCTAATAGATTAAGATCATTTTTTTACAACATGCCCAAGTCTTTTTAGTTCTACCTCCACCTATCTTAACATAAGTCAAAACATCTACTCTCCTAAATAGGTCATCAGATAGTCGACGTTTAATGTGACCAAACTATCTAAGACGGCTCTCCTTGGTAGGGCCAGTGTGTGCACTTTAAGATGAGATTTCTATTTGGCGCTTTGGCTTTATATGAACAAGTGTAGGGGCATTTACATACATAGCACACAATTCTTATGTATTTACTTATCTCACATCTTAAATTCCATATTTGTACTCATAGCACTCAAATCTTTAATATCACATCAAAAATATCACTGTCACTGTATTTTTAAAAGAAAATACAAATTTGCATTTCATAGGTTAATAACACCAAAGTGTTAATGTGTATCTATCTAAATATGAACGTTTAGGTTGGATAAGTAAAATACATAAGAATTGTGTGCTACGCATGCAAATTTTCCACGAGTTTACATGCTGAAATTCTTATGTGAAATCACTTATGGACATGGTTTTAAAAAACCGAACACCCCGATCGATTCGACCGGTATCGGTTTAGTCCAAGTCATAATTGTTTCTGCATAGAATTTGGATTGAACCGGTCAGAACCGGGGTTGAACCAGAGAATCGGTGGACCGGTTCGGATTTTAAAGAACAAATCGGTTCAAATATTATTCAATTTTAGCCTTTTAGTTTTGATTGTATTTGCAAAAATAAAAAATAGAAAAAAAAAGACAACATATCATGTTTAAATTTTTTTATTTATAATATTGTTCAAAGTATTCAAAAACATTGTCTTAAATTACAATTTTGTTTATTGAATCTATAAAAATGATATTAATATATATTAACATGGCCTTCTATGATTTCTTTAGATGAACTGTCATTACAAATTCGCTATCTTATAAATTTTCCGGCAAATAATAGTTGACAATTTTAACCTAGAAATAAGCATTTAGATCCTGATTTGGGCTGCCTTGCCTAAGCACAGCGCTTGCTTCTTTAGAAAAAATGATATATATGGAAGAGCACTGTTCATCAAAGATCTCCACCGATGAACTTCTAGTTTAACGAGAAGAAAAAATGAAAAAAAATACAAAATATAAGATGACACAAATAATTATCGCCTCTGCTACACACACATTTGAACCGTCCCCTCCGCTGTCGCCGCCGCCACTTCTGCCGAGACCGCTGCCGCCACCGCTGCCGCCACCGCTGCTGCCGCTGCCGCCGCTGAAACCACCGCCGCCGCCGCCGAAACCTCTGTTGGAATGGAGAGGCTTTTGGGATTTGGCAAAGGCTAGAAATTTATGGAAGAAGCTTCACTTTATTTTCTTTGCTTGATACAAACTCAAAGACTCTACCCCTATTTATACTAGTGGCACCTCCTAAATTAACGGCTTGGATTGTGCCACCATAATTCTAATCCAATGGTTACAATAATTCCCCACCTAACACACAATTATTCAACACCTACCATACAATAATTCTAAACCTACCACACCTACCATACATTCTAGAATAAGCCTTCAGATGAGGCTCTTATTAGACTTTTAAAACAACTAAAATCAAGTTTAAATTTCAACACCCCCTCTTAAACTTGATTTTGTGACTCCAACAAACTTCTCAATTTAATAAAGTCTTCACTTTTGAGTGGCTTAGTAAATATATCAACAACTCGATCTCGAGACTTCACGTATCGCACTTGTATCTCCTTTCTTTCGATGCATTCTTCGATGAAGTGATAGCGCGTATCAATGTGCTTGCTTCTATCGTGGAAAACCGGATTCTTTGCTAGTGTTATTGCAGACTTGTTATCGACAAAAATTTTGATCGCCTCTTCTTGTGGTAAACTTAACTCTTTTAATAAGTTTTGAAGCCAAATTGCATGACAAACACATGAGGTTGCAGCCACGTACTCTGCTTCACACGTAGAAAGAGTGACAATTGGTTGTTTCTTCGACATCCAAGTGAAAGCAGTATCTCCTATGAAGAACACGAACCCTGTAGTGCTCTTTCGATCATCTATGTCTCCAGCCCAATCACTATCGCTATATCCTTCAAGCTTAAAATTGTTAGATGATGAGTAAAGTAAGCCAAAATCAATTGTACCTTTGATATAACGCATAATTCTTTTAGCGGTCTTCAGGTGGGTAGCGATTGGAGTCTCCATGTAGCGACCGATAAGTCCAACAAAGATAAAGAATATCCGGCCTCATGCATGTCGAGTAGCGCAAACTTCCAACCAAACTCTTGAAAATCGTTGGATCGATTCTTTTTCCCTCATCATACTTTGATAGCTTGACTCCGCATTCTACAGGGGTATTTATAGGTCAGCTATTATCCATCTTGAACTTCTTTAATATCTCCTCGCATAACCTTCTTGAGAGATGAAAATTTCATCCTTTGTTTGCTTGACTTCGATGCCAAGATAATATGCCATAAGCCCAATATCTGTCATCTCGAACTCCTTCGTCATCGCATCTTTGAACTTTTCAAACATGCTTGGATTATTTCCTGTGAAGATCAAGTCATCAACATATAAACAAACAATCAAGACATTTCCATCATCATTCTTGATGTAAAGAGCATGCTCGTAAGGACACTTTATGAAGCCCTTCTCTTGCAGATACTTGTCTATTCGACTATTCCAAACTCTTGGTGTTTGCTTCAACCCGTAGAGAGCCTTTTTTAGCTTTAGAACCTTGCCTTCTTGTCCTTTGACTTCATATCCCGAGTGGTTGCTCGAATGTAAACTATTTCTTCAAGTATTCCATTCAAAAAGCGATTTTACATCCAATTGATGTATTCTCCACTTATTTTGGGTCGCCAAAGAGATGATTAGTCTAATAGTTTCTAATCGAGCAATAGGGGCAAATACCTCATCATAGTCGATGCCTCGCTCTTTGATCGTAGCCTTTTGCCACCAATCTTGCTTTGTATCTTTCAATTTCTCCTTTGGAATTCTTCTTTGCTTTGTACACCCATTTCACACCAATTGCCTTGTGCCCTTTTGGAAGTGAAGCTAGCTCCCATGTGTCGTTCTTCTCGATTGCCTTGATTTCTTCATCCATTGCATCTTTCCACTTCTTGCTTTGTATGGCTTCTTGGAAATCCATGGGATCACGATCGGCAAAGAGACAAAAAGAGTAAGATTATCTTGATTGTTAGTTACCTCATAAAGATCTTGTAATCTTCCGAAGCGTGGTACTCTTTCACTTGAATTTTCCGTTGAATTTGATGGTGATGAGTCACTTTGAGTATTTGTAGTTAATGTTGTTTGTGGAGTAGTAGGCTCTTCTCTTGTTTGTTCGATCCGTGGCTGCTCTACATCTTCTTCTTGCAAGTATGGGAAAAGGTTGTAATCCTCGTCATGTGATTCCCAATCCCATTCTCCTCCTTCATCGAATATGACATCTCTGCTGATGATTGACTTCACTGTATTTGGATTGTATAGCTTGTAGCCCTTCGAGTTGGTGTCGTAACCAATGAAGATGAACTTCTCGCTCTTATCATCCAGCTTGCTTCTTTTTTCGTCGTGTATGTGTACATGAGCTATGCATCCAAAAACTCGCAGATGTGAGATGCCGGGCTTCCTTCCACTCCATGCTTCTTGTGGTGTCTTTCCCCACACACTTCTTGTTGGTGATCGGTTAGCCAAATAAACAAGACATGCGACCGCTTCGCCCAAAACTTCTTCGGTAATTTCTTGCTTTTTAACATGCTTCTTGCCATGTTAAGGATGGTTTTATTCTTCCTTTCCGCTACTCCATTTTGTTGGGGGATCTTGGAACAGTTAGAAGTCGACGTATTCCGTTGGCTTCACGGAATTCTTGAAATTCTTTCGAAGTGAATTCTCCTCCTCTATCGGATCGCATAGCTTTGATCTCGAGACCACTCTCCTTTTCTACATCCGCCTTAAACTTTTCGAACATTCCAAAAACCTCTCGATTTTTGTTTTAAGAAATACACCCATGTTTTTCGTGAGAAATCATCTATGAAGAGACGGAAATAGTTGCTCTTACCGAGTGAGTTTGGCTTTATTGGACCGCACACATCCGTATGTATGAGCTCAAGAGGTTTTTGGGCTCTTGAACTCGACTCCCTTGGAAAGCTTTTTCACGAAGTGCTTTCCGAGTAAACATCCTTCACATAATCGATCGGGGTGGTTGATGCAAGGTAAGCCTCTCACCTTCTCTTTCTTTGAAAGCAATTCGAGTCCTCCGAAGTTGAGATGCCCAAATCGAAGATGCCAAAGCCAAGAAGCATCTTTATAACGAGTCTTGAGACATTTGGCAATATCATTTTGAATGTTAAGCGAGAACATTCTATTTTTAGACATTGGCACCTTAGCAATCGAGTTACCAATATTGTCTTTTAAGAAGAGAGTATTTTCTTTCAAGTGAATATCATATCCCTTCTCCAATAGTTGCCCTAAACTCAAGATGTTGCTCTTCATATTCGGCACAAAGTAAACATTAGAAATAAATTGATGCTTTCCATTTTTCAGGCGGATGAGAATGTTACCTTTGCCTTTCACCTCTATCTTGGACTCATCTCCAAACGACACATTGCCGCTTACTGATTCGTCAAGCTCTACGAACATGCTTCGTCTCCCGCACATATGGTTGCTTGCACCGGTGTCCAGGTACCATGTACTATCTTCACCTC
Organism: Papilionanthe hookeriana x Papilionanthe teres; assembly: GCA_022702705.1. Classification (NCBI taxonomy): domain Eukaryota; kingdom Viridiplantae; phylum Streptophyta; class Magnoliopsida; order Asparagales; family Orchidaceae; genus Papilionanthe; species Papilionanthe hookeriana x Papilionanthe teres. The sequence goes on from CM040428.1 coordinate 53,076,453, forward strand.
TTTCATTATCCTTATATGCTAGTAGTAGCGTGCCATCTTCTTCTCTCTTTTCTTCTATGTAGTTGACTCTTTCATAAACTTTGTTCGTAGGAGCTCTACATTCTTTTGCATAATGCCCGAATTTGTTACAATTATAAGCACTTAATTTGAGATTTATCGTACCTCGAATTTGAGCGCCCTCGACCACGTCCTCTTGTAGATCTTTCTCCTTTCTCATAGTTATTGTTGGAAGCCCACCCTTGCTTGCTAGTATGACCTCGTCCTTGTCCACCACCTCTTCCATGTTGGCTTCTAATATTTTTGAAGCTTTCATCCTTCAAAGTTGGTTGAATATTCGTTTTGAGAAGTTGTTCGACAATCTCTTCATTCATCTTCTTCTTTTCTTCGTGGGCTTGCAGTGAACCCAGAAGTTGTTCTATCGTCATGGCTTGTAAATCCTTGGTTTCTTCGATAATAGTTGTGATACTATCAAATTTTGAATCTAATGAACGAAGAATCTTTTCCATGATTGCCACATCTTCTAACTTCTCTCCATTTCTTTTTAGTTGATTGGAAATTGTAATGACTCTAGAAAAGTAATCGGAGACCAACTCGCCTTCTTTCATATGTAAGATATCAAATCGACTTCTTAAAGTTTGAAGTCGTACCTTTTTAACCTTCTCTTCTCCTTTATACGAAACCTCGAGCTTCTTCCATGCTAGCTTGGCCGAAGTAGCACTTGAGATCTTCTCAAAACCATCTTCATCTAAAGCTTGATAGATGAGGAAGAGAGCCTTCTTGTCTCTCTTTCGCAAGTCTCTTAAGCTCTCCTTTTGTGTTGTGGATAGAGCGGACTCGTCGCTTGGCTCATCGTAGCCTTTCTCCACAACCTCTCAAACATCATGCGCTCCAAGAAGTGCATTCATCTTGATACTCCAATTGTCGTAGATGCTTTCCTTAAGCATCGGGACTCGGAAAGAAACCATACCACAATTTGTCATTGCTCTATAAAGGAACCTTTTGGCTCGATACCACTTTGTTGGAATGGAGAGGCTTTTGGGATTTGGCAAAGGCTAGAAATTTATGGAAGAAGCTTCACTTTATTTTCTTTGTTTGATACAAACTCAAAGACTCTACCCCTATTTATTCTAGTGGCACTCTCCTAAATTAACGGCTAGGATTGTGCCACCATAATTCTAATCCAATGGTTACAATAATTCCTCACCTAACACACAATTATTCAACACCTACCATACAATAATTCTAAACCTACCACACCTACCATACATTCTAGAATAAGCTTCTAGATGAGGCTCTTATTAGACTTTTAAAACAACTAAAATCAAGTTTAAATTTCAACAACCTCCGCCGCCGCCGCCGAAATTGTCGCTGCCGAAACAGCCGCTGAAACCGCCGCAGCCGAAACTGCTGCTGCCCCCGCCGCCGAAACCGCTGCCGTCGCAGTCGCCACCATTCTCTTCTTTCTTTCCACCATTGTCACTGCCTTCCTCCTTATCCTTTTTCTCATCTTCAGCCTTCTCCATCAGATCACCTTCAATAATCTTAGCTGAAACAATCTCGACGCTACATTTGAACTTGTTCTTAAGCTTCTGGAGCAATGAAATCACGTTCATTGACCCTTTAACGGTCACCAAATCCTTCTGGTCATCCACAATTACATTGTGCACCCCTGGGCATACATATAATTATGGAAACATCAGGGATGATAGTAGATAAGCTAAATAGAAAAACATAAAAAAAATAAAATAAAATAATAAATAAATAAAAATTAGTTACCTTTAACCTTAGAAATAGTTTTCTCGATTGTTTCACTGCAGGTATGGCAGTATAGACTAATCTTCAGCACGACGGTCGAAGCCACCCACTAACATGATATCAATTAAAAATAATAATTTAATTTCTCATCCATTGCTAAATGTAATAAGTGTTGTAATATCTTATTTTATCAGGTACTTATTGCAAATGAAATAATTTATTTGGTTAGCAACCGTACCTCGTTTGATATATCTGGTTTCTTGATGGAGATGATCTCAACCTTTTGATGAATTTTGGCTTCCACATGATCACGAAGCATTAATGGATTCGCATTCCCTAAAATCCTCAATTCGTGAGCCGCCATATTGACCTTCATTCCCCACACCCCTAAATCCAAATGAAAATAAAATAAAATAAATAAAAATTAAGTAGATTAGAATGCAATAATGAAAGCCAACGTAAATAATGAAACGATTTTTTATATAAAAGAATGATGGATGTGATGAATAAAAGATGATTTGGATTTGAGAAGAAAGCAGATCAATGGTATTGGGTCGGAGACTTATGAGGAGGCTCGAGTTGCAGAGGCGAATCTGTTCGAGACCCATCCTCTGCTTTCCAGGATCGATAAATCGATAGTTGGGATCCCCGTATTGGCGAAGAAGTTGATGCGGATTCAAGCGCAAAGCGTAGCAAAGTTCTTGCCTGATATTGTGAAGCAAATTAATGAGAAACTGAGTCGCAATGTTTCAGATCTTGACGCCATGCCTCAACCGCTGGTCTCCGGAGGCGACGCCATAAGAACATTTATGCAGGTCACCAGCAAAACCAAGGAGATGCTCAGGAAGCTGCTAATAAAAGGAGAATTCGATGATTTTCCTAATATAAATGAAAATGTTTGCGGACTATAGTTTCAATCCTGATTATATGAAGATGTGGACGGAGCTCATGGCTTATCAAAAGCTTCTCATGGAATGTGTTCAAAACATCAACAAACCTACAAAGATGAACGTGAAGTTTGTTGGTGAAGTGATTGTGGCTCATTTGCGGGGGAGGCGTGATGCGGTTGTAGAACAAACGTTTGATACGAGGATGAGGCTAATTTCTTATTGGAAAACTGTGGTGCTGAGGTTGGTGGATGATTTAGCTCTTCATGTAATTTACGCTGTGAAGAAACTAGTGGGGATAGTGAGCTTGAAGCAGCGATTGTGAATGAGGTGGTTGGTGGTGGGAGGATGGATATGATTGAGAAGATGTTGGAGAAGCCTCCAGCTGCCGCCTTGAAGAGGGAGCAGTTGAAGAAGAGCATTCAGTTGCTCAAGGAATCGAAGGAGGTGGTGGCCAAGATTATGGACAGGATTTCACTTAATGGCGCTGATTAAGTGGCAGTTTCCTATTTCTGTGTGCTTATCGTTAATGCTTTAGCTGAACGTAGTAATAATAAAATAAAATAAAAAAATAATAATAAAATTAAATTAAATTAAAAAAATAATAATAATAATAAAGTGTCGAATCAATGAAATCAAATCATTAACTCACTTGTTATTCTCTAATTTTTCAATTAATCGAATAAAAGCATTATCCATCAATTCCTCTTACAATAACTCAACCTCGACAAATCCAGAAAATCAAAAAGCAAAACAACAGAAAATGATATGAGGAAAGAAATTGAAAAAAAGAAAAATTTAAGAGAAATCCTGTCCATAATCTTCAAGAGAAATTCCGATTCCGATCGTTTGGAGCAATCTTTAAGAGAAATTTAAAAAAAAAGAAAAATTTACAGCACGCCTAAATCTCAGTCCCCTCACTGCAACTTGGTGATTAAATACCTTTGAATTGTCCGACGCATCGCGTGATCTTCCATGCGCAGTTGTGGCAATGCAATTCCAGCTTAAGAGTCACGACAGTCAACACTCCTTCCTCCTCCTTCTTCTCCGCTTTCTGCAAAAAAAAAAAAAAACAAAATCAATCAAAAAACAGATATCAACTAAACTGAATCAAAACCTAAATTCAAATTCAGATCTCTCGATCTCGCTTACTCCCATATCCGATCTTCTTCTCTCAACGGGAATTCTACAGATGTGTGGGGAGGAGAAATGGGAATGATAAGAAGGCAGGAGATTTATCTGAATACGTTTTGCTACGCGGGCATTTATGCATGCGTGAACTGTGATGGCCAAAACTTCATTAAAGGAAATTTGAGGCTTAACTATTGTTGGCTTGCTGCAATCAATTGATTGCTGCTTCTATTTTTTATCTCTTTGTTGTATTTCTTTACTTTTTCATGATTATCTTCTCTTTTTAGCTGAGATTTGGTACAGAGCCATCATCAATTCCAATCATTCCAAGTAAAAAATGGTTAGCTCTATTCATGGATTTTGGAAACTTAATCTTAGATATGTAAAATTTGTAAATATGAATTGAGTGGCATGCATGTAAACCTTCAACCATATGAAAACATGATCATAAACGAGCACAGCTTGAGCGAGCAGGACCTTCAAAACAGGCTCAGGCTTGAAATGGATCGTGAATAGCTATTTTTTTTTTTAGCTTGATTTGAATTGGATTTGTTTTAGTATTAGCTCGAGCTTTGCTCCAAATTAACTTTGAATGATTTAAAGTTAGTTAGATTTAATTTTTCTAAAATACACCATAAAAAGGTGATATGAGATTCTTATATTAATATTATTTAATTAACTCAATTCAAGGCACAATAAATAAAAGACATTTGAAAAAGTTTATTTATGTTTGCCTTGTATATAAATAAAGCCAAATATTATCTACTTTTAGCTCCTTTGCTTAATGAACAAAGTAAACATGAGCGACTCTCCTACCATAGCACTATATGTTACGAAAAATGAAAATTTTCACACCTTTACCTGAGAATAATGAGAGGTCATTGTCATCCAAGAAGACAAAAGTAATCCTATTATGCCCAACTTTTGGCAACATGCCCATTTAGGTTACTATACCCAAAATTAACTTATTCCATTTTAATTGCGTTCTAGATCATTTGAATTTGGAGAGTTAAAAATTGGCCTGACACTTCCAACACATTCAAAAAATTGACCTGACATTTAGGTTACTATACCCTAAACCCTAAACTAAATTCAGTATTCTCTGCAATATCTTTTTTTATCTGGTGCCTAAGTGCAAATAAAAAAATAAACTTTTGTATTACAAAGCAGCCTCCTTTAAATTCACATGCTCCTTCAACTCTTCTGTGGCGGCGGCGGCGACGCTCGGCTTTCTCCATCCAAACCAGCAAAAGCCTCCGCCACTGCTGCCGGCAGCGGCGGTGCTGTCCCCCACCTTATTGGGCACTTAATTCACTCTGAACCTCTCGATGAATTTTAGTTGTAACACAATCACGAAGAATAGATGAGTCCAACTTCCCTAAAACTGTCAATTTATTGCTTGCCTTGTCCATCAACAATCCCTCCACTCCTAAAATTCTAAATTATATTAAATGAATAATAGACGAATTAGAATTCTACAGATATAATATATTGATCCGTCTCGTTAAAAAGAAAATACATATATTGCATACAATTTTGTACATGCATTTAGGATTACATATTTACTCGTGGAATCCTACAACTTATATATACGAATCATCCTTATACATGTGGCCTTGGCTAACTCTCGACTCTTTACATGTGTTTTTAGTAGGGTATAAGTTGTAGGATTCTCAGGGGAGCTTCCAATTAAATGCTAGTCAATGCATTAAATTATGGAGGAAAAATGATTTGTTTTATTATTATTATTATTATTTTCTATTTATAATTTTGAATTTAACGGATTTGGCCTGACAAAGTCCAAAGCTTTGCTGTGAAGTCTTCAAAGAATTGGAAATTCATAATTCAACTAAAAAAACTACAAATTAATCCTTTAAAAATATAAATTTATAAGGTGGGGGAGAGAATTATTTTTGCAAGTTCTTACTATATATAGAGATAGAGATAAAGGTAAGAGTGCAAAAAGAGTAAGATAGCCAAAATTGTAGAAATCATGATGATGGGAGCAGTAGTGGTTTTTTTATTACTATTCTTTGATTTGTCTTTTAGGGTCTGTTTGAGACAGCTGCAGCTTATTCTGTTTATTCAGATAAGTTGTTTATTCTGATAATCTGCTGATAAGCAGCTGATTCGAATAAGCTGTCTGTCTGTTTAGTTTGAGCGTTTGAAAAACAGCTGATTAGAAGTTGTTTATGGATAAATGACTCATATGCCTCTGACATTCAAACAGAACCACAACAACAACCACAACAACAATAACATAGAAATTGATAAGTGATGTGTATTTAAGTATTCATTCATATTATGGTGTGACAAGTGGTATTCCCTACAGCATGATTGCAAGAGAATTGCTACAGTGGCCAAAAGGGGTTAAACAGAGATAAATGTTGAATAAGCTGGGTAGTGTAAATAGCCCCTTAATCCTTCAATTTGCAATTTTTTTTTCTAATCATTATTATGAGGATAAAAACGAAAAAAATAAACCATTATTATGACAATAAAAAAAAGTTTATGTCAATTTTTAATAAACTGACAACTACACTCTACCCATCATATACAATTTGTAAAAGCAAATGAATTCCCTTGGGAGGTTACGCATTACTCACACATTCAAACAAAGCAAGGATTTCAATTGCCCTTTGGCATCAATAGAAGAAATATTCAACTGCAGGTCCCAACTGCCCTTTGACATCAATAGAAGAAACATTCAACTGGTGCACGACACAAAGCAACCAAAATAGAGAGCCGAACCTGAAAGGGGGAGCCGAAGGAACAGGGGAGCAAGGGAAAATGAGATTTGCGGTCAGCGAGGGGAAGATCTCCACTAGACGCGAAGGAGATCGAGCAGAGAAGATGCTGCGAGGCGAGGCGACGATCTCCAGTGACGCGAAGGAGGAGGGTTGCGGCGAGTTCGGCGATGATGGCTCTAATCTCCTTTCTATGATGGTTTAGGTTTTAGGGTTTATGTTTATACTTTATGATTTTTGTTGGGTCTCAAAGCTTGTTGTAGTGTTCCTCCTAGACAAGCGTCATGTTGTTTTCTACCCTAGGTGTCTTTTACATGTATTATAATAATAAAATAATAACATTGCATGTATAAATAAAATAGGTACAGTAAGACGCAATAAGAAAGTGCAGTAAAAAAATATGTATATTAAGATTTATATTGTAGGGTTTATACTTTATGATTTTTGTTAGGTCTCAAAGCTTGTTGTAGTGTTCTTCCTAGACAAGTGTCATACTGTTTTCTACCCTAGGTGTCTTTTACATGTATTATAAATAACAAAATAATAACATTGCATGTATAAATAAAATATGTATTGTAAGACGCAATAAGAAAGTGCAGAAAAAAAAAGAAGAAAGTGGTAGTACGTACATGTCGCATGTGATCCTGTTGCAAAAGGGTTAATACAATAAATATAGTATAACAATGTGCAAAAATTAAATGAATCATGAGGAGATATGAGCACCTCTTGTCGGTCACTTTCGTGCGAATATATATATATATATATATATATATATATGTATATATATATATATATATATATATATATATATATATGTATATATATATATATATATATAGGGGAAAGAGCACAAAGGGCTCCTTACGTGTTAATATTCAAAAAAGTGTTACAAAATTGGAGGGGTTAAGGAGTCGGGACCCCACTACAAAACCCAAAAAAAAAGATACAATAACGCACACCTAGAGGTCCCGACTCCTACCATCCCCCTCCCACCGTGCAACGCACGCAAAATAAGACTCCAAAATAAAGTGAAAAGTGCAGAAAAGTGCATGTAAATCAAAAATCCAAAAACTGAAGGAGCAGCAACGATATCCAACAGCAGATGAGCAAAAAAATAGACGTATCAAAAACCAGCCGGGTATAAGTGACGAACGAGAGCCTTAAGCAAAAAGATATCGAGCAGGTTCATCAGTAGAAAGCTCCTCATCATGTAAGGCGCATGCAACCATAAGCCAGACAACCCAGCAGAAGCAAAAGGCAAACCTGCAAAGCCTACTAATAGCAGAAAGGGATTTCCAAAACAACAAAACTTCAAATATAATGAAAAGTCAGCCCACCCAGTAAAGTGAAGAAGGGGTATATATATATATATATATATATATATATATATATATATATATATATATATATATATATATATATATATAGTTTTGATTTTGAAAAATAGTATTTTAATTTTGGAAAAACGAGACTAAAAAGATCTCACATAGGTTGTTATTTTATTAAGTTGTTTTATCAAGCACAACACTACAAACATGTCGAAAATAATGGTGTCAGAAAAGATTTTTGTTATTTTGTTATGTTGTTTTATGTAAGTATTTTGGCAAAATAAGATCGTCCACAATTTAATCACTCTGATCGGACTACAGTTACCGGCAACCTAAGAAAATTAAGGGCGACTTCCTCCCGAAAGTTTGAGGTCAGAGATATTATCCTGATATCTCACTCTTAGCACACATAAGCATTGTCATCATCACCATCACCACCAAGTCCTCTGATTCACACCAGTCCGATGATCCATATGTGACGTTAAAATATCTCCAATTTTCAGGAGAATCTGAGTGTAAGATTCAAGCTCAGATCACGAAGCATTGGGTTTTACTGTAAGATAAGTAGTGATGGGGTTTTCATTAATGATTTAAGTTAAAAGGGCCTTGAGTTGTATCTTAGTAGGTCCTTAAAGATTCATGCTCATTGTTTAATTTTAGATGTTGTTATGTTTTGAGGATGATTTTCTTCAACAAATTAAAGTAAGTTCAAATGTCCTCCAAAATGTCCAATATATTTCAAATGATATATTTGTAATTTTGAAAAAGTTTTATGAAATGTGTTTGATTCTTATTGAAAGACTGAATTATTCTTATCTATTGGTTCGAGGCTTCAAATCAGTGAATTATTGATCTCCTAACTTATATCCCCTCACACTTTGATCATACAAATTTAATTATATTTCAATCCTCAATAATTTGAATAATTACAATTGTCATTTGGTAAAAAAAAATAATGTGAATTGGTTTATACTTTTTCACACTTATGTTTCAATCATCTCAAAGGAATAATTATCATAAATATTACATTTTTACCCTCTGATTCGACTTATATTTTAATTAGAGTACAAAATTACAAAATTACAATTTTCCCCTAGGATTTCCTACCCCACAACTCTTTTAATTTAACTCAAAAAACTATGAAACCTTACTGGTCTATTATTAATGAGTTAGAGGAGAATTTAGATTTTTTTTAAATTCTTATGTATTTTAGAATTACTTTAGATCCGTAATTGTAACTTTTCAATGATAATTGAATTGATTAATTAGTATGTTTTCTATCCATAATAAAATTTTGTGAGATTCCTCGAAATAAATGGGTCACTTAGAATAATTTTCATGAATTTTTAATTATATGTTAATTTTTGTAATTTTTAGTTGATTTTAGTGAATAAATAAATAGAAATATTATTAAATTTTGTGAGATTTTTGTGATCTTTTGAAATAAATATATATATATATATATATATATATATATATATATATATATATATATATATATATATATATATATAATTTTGATTTTGGATTCATTATTAATTTAGATTATTTAATTTACTTTCAATTTAAGCTTAAACTTTGCTCTAATTTCGTTTGTTTATATATGAGATTTGGATTTAAAATTAAGGCTTAATTTTGGAATTAATTTAGATGTAGCTTTTTAATTTAAAATTAAGCTTCAAGTTGTTTTCATGTTAATTTGGGTCCTTTTTATATTGGGTGGGTTTAGTTAAATTTGAATTCGGGTTAATTTTAAATTTAATTTAGATTTAAACTAAACCCAAGTAGTTCCACACCAACCCAATTCCCAAGTCCCCAAAAATGAGGTCACGTACCGATGACCACATTTTATAGAGTAAAAATTATACAAATATAATGAAATATATATATAAATATTTCAAAATTCTATATAATATTTCATTTCCTTCCAAACAAATGTCAAATTTTTCAACCTTCCTATGTTTGATTTACTTGAACCAAAATAAAGAATTCAAAAAACGAAAATTTACTTATTTTTTTCATTTATCACAAATCAAAGAGAGAGAGGAAATGGAGAAATCTGCACTCAATCATCAAATATTTAGTTCTTCTTCAAACTAACCTTCTATTCTCCCATATTTTCATAAATGACCTCCCAAATTTAAGCAGATAACGCTGAGTATTACTGAACTCTCATAATTCTTCACACTGCATAACATAATTAAGCAACCCGACCAAGTATCAGTCCCATCAACTGTCACTGCTTCCCTCATCATTCGTCTCAATATGGCCACTGTTACAACCGTTGTCAGTCGGCATTGAAACAACCACAACTTTACGTTTGAACTTGTTCTACATTAGAAATAATACTAAATTTTACTAATTATATAGAGAAATCTCAAATTTCAAAGTCCAACCTGAATATAACCTAGTTTGCCCATGTTCACATCTTTCATATCACATCAATAATATCATTATTTAAAATTTCAAAAAGTAAAATCATAGTATTATTTTTGTGCAATTCTTAATTCTTGTTTCCTCAGATTTTAATTATAAAAAAAATCAAAATCATAAAAAATTATAATAATCTGTTTAGGGATCATATTGTTCATCATTTCCAGGTGGAATTTTAATTACTTTTTATTTTAAAATATGGAACAAAATAAAAAATGTTTATCAATTTTACTAAGATTTGATCTAGCCAATATTTCTCACCCAATCACCCTATCAAATCCTTTACAAACACCTCCAATAACTCCAAATCACACATACTTGTCATTTTAAAGTGTCTCCCTAGAATTTCATAGTAAGATTCCCTTGACAACATCAAAAGGCCACATCTATCCAAGAAGGCAAAAGTTTTCCTATATATTTAATGCAACCTTTGTTTACATGTAAGATGGAGTTAAGTTGGCCAAATTGCTAGCCCGTGGCCGCCGCCGCCGCCACCACCATCTCGTTCTTCCCTCAGCCACCGCCCTTCTTCTCGTTCTTGTCGTCACCATCTTCCTTCTCATCTAACCTCAACAATCTCAACGTTAAGTTGGAGCTACGCTTGAGATACGCCGGCAGCGAATCAACGTTCATTGTTCCTGTAACAGCCACCAATTCCTCTTCGGCATCCACACTTACCTGGTAAACCCCTGGGCATAAATGCAATTACAGAAACATCAGGGATAATATTAAATTTACATGCATACCACACTCATATGTAAAATAAATAATAATATATTGGGTGGTATATATGTAAATGACTAGGGATTTAGATAATTTACGTGTGATATTTACTGTGAAAAATAGATTTTGTAATTAAAATTTTCAAATAAAACTAAGAAAAAAATAAAATAATTACCTTTACATTGTCGAAGTGCTTGCTTGATTCGCTGAACACAGCCGTAGCAGTCCATAGTAACCTTCAGCACCGCTGTTGAAGCCGCAAACTAAAATAAAATCAAAAAGTAATAAATAAATAATAGTAAAATTGGCATACTTACCACATAATTTTAATTAATTTATTTATTTAACATTTAAACTTAATTTCTTACATATATACCTTAACATTGCATAAAATGAGTTTAAGGTGTAGATATATAATACCTAGAAATTTGATGTATTGGCGGAACGAAAATTTAAGTAAATAAGTGGTGAAATAAAAAAAAAAGTTAAAAGGTGAGGGAGTATTTAATTGTAAAGCTTCTCTACTTGAAAATTTTAAAACAAGTGAACATAACTATTAAATTATTAATTTGGATTAATATTAAACAAGTATCAAATAATTTTACTTTAAAGTATTAAATTATTAATTTGGATTAAAATTATAAAAGTTTAAGAATATCGTGTCGTGAGATATGTAAACGCCTCATATATTAATCATTAAATGTAGAGGAGGAAGATGCCACGTGGCGTATTGTTAAGAACAGTAGATTAAGCGGGTGAGATTTACAAATTTTCACATTCCAACATGCATGCATGTATGTGTGCCTGTGTGCGTGCTTGCGTGACAGTTAATTTCATAGGCTGTCATTAATGTGCTGAGTTGTGTTTATCATATGAGTGAAAGATTGTTATATATTGATGTGTCTTTGGAAAATTCGCGGCGGTAGAGTAATGAATTATCGTCTTAACTGTTGACCTCATTTTGTTGAGGTCTGATCTCTCTCTCCTTAGTGCTTAGGTTTTAGCCATATGTTTTCCCCTTGACTATCCTAAAGGACTAGAAATTGGACCCACCACTTAGAAATTCAAACACTTCTTAACTCCCTTCAAACCCCACATGTCTCATTGTAAACTCCCAAACTACTTGGAGGGTTAAAATCAATATGTGGAGATTTAAAAGATGAGTTCCCTATAGGACTCTTTGGCCTTAGGACTACCCTGGGTGGCCTGGTCTGGTGATGGTTGACTTGCACACACACCACACTCTCACACACATTCCAAACCCTAAAACCACTCTTACCCAACTTAGCCTCCTGACTCATGTAGGTAACTCATATAAATGGACCTCAACCCCTAAGCCCCTGGCTAAGAGGGTTACGAACAACATATTGAGTGCCTAAAATGAGACCTCTAATGGATCTTGTGAGCTTAATATGACTTCATGGCTCAACTAAAATGATCTCATTTTACTCACACCTAATCAATTTTCATTTTTCCTAAATTTCAATTTTTGACCCACGGGGCCCTAAACCTACCCAAATTACCTAAATTGCCCCTACAACCCTAAAACTTTCCAAAATATCCCAAAATTTACTCAAAATTTCCAAAGATCCTAGAAAATATTTTAAAACAATTCCCACCTCTTAAAACCCACCAAAATACCCCAATACCCCCTAAATAACCTTCAAATACCCAAAATACCCTTTTAGCCAAAAAAATTCCAAAAATTCAAAAAATTCCCAAAAAATTTCAGAAAATCCTAAATATTATCAATTTTATTTTGTTCAACTGTCACATACCCCAATTTTGTCAATTTAACCCAATTTGATAAAAAAAAAAGCCAAACGGGCCCTTAAGGCCCTAAATGACCAACCAATCCAATCCATCCCAAATTCAACCCAAATGTCACCCAATTTTTCCCAAATTTATTTTGAAACCTTTATAACATCCCCAAAAACAAAACTCTAACTTAATTTACTCAATATTTGGACCCAAACTTCACACAAACCCAACTCAAATCAAAATGTCCCAATTTAGCCTAAACCAACCATGAGCCCAAACAAGCCCAAATCCACAAAATCAAGACCCAACCAAAATTGAAACTCTTTCTCACACGTCCATAAAAATTTTACAACATTAATTTTACATCAAAACCAATATTAGCCCAACCTTATCACAAGTTAGCCCAATTTGACCCACTCTGACCCTATTATTAAAAGACCCAAGTTAAACTCAATATTACCCCAAATGACACCAAATCTTTTCTAAAATTTTCATAACACATCCCTAAATAAAATACAACATTTATTTGTTAAAATCTTTTACAAAATTTTCATCCAGAAGTTCATTTTGAAACCTTAAAAGCTCACTTCCTTAAAGCATTTTAAAAGCCCATTTTCACCAAATTTAAAAAGCCCAAATGTTCAATCCAAAGCCCACATGACATTTCTTTCTATCATCCATTTAATCAAAATCACCCCTAAGTTTCAAAACCATCATTAAACCATTCCAAATCAAGCTTCATGAAAATTTTCCATCAAAATGCTAAAATTTCTAAAATCTATTTCCATGAAATTGACCAAGCTTTGCCCCAAGCCGAATGGAGACATGAAGCCAGTCCCCAGATTAATTATGTCCGCGAGAAGCTTGTTTTTCAAAACTGTGGCGCAGACGCGACGTACCGTATGTTTTCTTGAAAATATGGTTGCACTCATACTCAAGAAAAATGTTCGATAACTTTTTAGTTGCTACTTTTCGAATCATTTGCCTCCCAGCCAGGGGTGCTCATATATCGAGCCTCAAGAGATCGCCTTCGATCTAGTCGAAGAGGAACTCCGTACAATGAGGGGTGCAGGAAGCGTCATTCGCGTGAAGATTGCCCCCAAATCCGGTAAGCGATTCATGTAGCCTTGTAATATGAATGAAATATGGGATGACCACCCTACTACGCTCAGAAAAACAAAGTTAACGCAATGGCTTTCCGAGACTACAAAGGAGTTACCCCCCACATCAAAGAATGCTTTAGGGATGTTCTTCAAGATGCAAAGAAGATTTTTTACAAGTTGAATGGTATAAATCATTTGGAAATGAATTAGGATTAGCGTCTAAGAGTCAAGACAACATCGAACAAGGCTTCTTTTCCCCTACGTACGGCAAAATCGATGCTTGCCGGAAAATTCATGTTGGCAGAAAGAATGATTATCGTCTACAAGCGTACTAAAATTCAACACACACTAAGATGAAAGAGAAATAAGTTGTGATCACTTCGTAAGCGCATTTAAAAACTCCGCATGTGAGAAAACTTCACGTGTCTCCGGCTCCTCTGCATTGCCAAATTCACTATTACTGGATGACATAGAATCTTCGTCCGAGACGAGAAAGCGGTAACAATATTTTTCAAATTGCGCCGCTCTGCCATAGTGTCGCAGTGCATGACGATGACGGCGAAGTCGTCTTCGACGAAGGAGGTCGCGGATGGTCACCGCAGGGCGGGCACTAACGACGACTCGCCTACAGCGGGCTCATCGCGAAGGCCTGCGGGTGGTCGGCAGCGGGTCGTCGGCGTCGACGACGATCCTACCGCAACTTCTCCTCAAGGCTTTAGCCTCTTTCGTCTCCCTTTACCATGTGGAGGTTAGGAGTTTATTTATATATATTTTAGTGTAATTAATGCAATCATTTTCGACCTGGCGTCAAAGATGCTTCGATCATACAAAAATTTACGTATTTCATCAGCTTAACGATGTTGGAATTGAGTGATCTTAGGCTCGTTTTCGTGTCTGGCTCGTCAAGAGCGCTTCGATTCGAGCATAGCTCTCTTGCTAGTGTCAGCATTTTTGACCTTCAAATGTGTCCGAAAAATCTTTCTAAGAATGAGTATAATGACTATTCCCAGTTTTCTGAGCCTGAATTTTGAATGAATGGGCTTATATCATTAGGTTCTTCTCATCAAGCATGTCATTGACATAGCCAATAAATCAAGGTTTTTACGCATTTTTTATCAGCGACCAATGTTTCCGGCTCAAAATATCGCTTCGAGATTCGTGTCATGCCTCGAGATTCAAGTGCCTGATTTACTTGTACCTACTGTTTCGTATCACATACGAATCATATGTATGTGCAGATGATACAAAATATTTGAGCGGAACCAAATCCAAGTCCAATTTGATTGACATTTGGATCCAATCTCACTTTTGGCCTTAAAGCCCGATTTGGACCCATGACCGAACTTAACCGAGCTCACTCGATTCAACTCGATTAACCTCGAATCTTTTCTAAATCTTCCTTAACATTCCCACAAACAAAACCCTAACATGATTTGCCCAAAATTTGAACCCAAACCCCACTGACACTCAACCCCGAGGTTAAAGGCCCATTTTTGACTGGCTGAGCACTAACCGAATTCGACCCGATTCGAATCCAAATCACCCCGATTTGTTTCAAATCACTCATGACACATCCATGAGCTAAACCCAACAATTATTTGGCCCAACCTCTTTACAAAATTCCCATCCATAAATTCATTTTTAAACTTAAGGGCCGATTCCTTAAACCATTTTAAAAGCCACTTCACCGAAATCCAAAACCCCAAAAATTCTTCCAAAGCCCATATGACATTTCCCCTCATCATACTTTCGATTAAAATCATCCACTAAGTCCTAAACCAATGATCAAATATTTCTAAATGAAGCTTCATCAAATTTCCACCAAATTATCCAAAATCCTTAAAATCCTTTTTATGAAATTGACCGAACTTTTCTGCGAGCCAAAGGTGAGCCATGAAGCCATGCATGAGCCACATGTGAGCCATGAGAGCTTTGGACACTCCACCATGCCATATTGGGTAAGAAGAGGGGGGCTTTCCTTAATCCCTAAAGCTCATTAGCCTTAATCATGTTTCACACTAAACTTAAATTTATTCAAATATATTTGGATGGAGACTTCTCCATGCTAGACCAGTGATCCTTTGATCCCCACGGCATCCAAGCCACCTTGAAGGGTGCACGAAGCCCAAATGGGTGGATTGACCCATTTAGACTCAAAACTAGCCATGCCCCATTCTACTTTGATTCAGCCACTTTACACATGGCATTTGCCGATTGACTACACTAAACCCCGAGCCACGACCCACGTTGACAGATGGTGACCATTGCTGGCCGTAGGCCACCGAGGCATGTGGAAAACACCATGGTCGAGAGCTCGCATGTGAGCCGACATTGAAATTCTCACTTGCTTGAGCTGCCCCATGCCCAGTGGTCACCATGGGCTGTTCTTCTCCTCACCGAGCGAGGTGATCCGACAGCCTAACTCCCCACAGGAGGCCCAGACCCGGCTCGGCCTCAAACTCCGCCCCTCTCGGCCATGAAGGGAGAGAAGCATAAACCTTGCCAAAACTACGCAAAATTGTTCCGGACCCTCCTCCACCCTTAGAGCACTTGATCCCAGGTGAAATTCCTATGCCATTTCTCTCTCGTAAGCTCGATTTCGGAGTTGAAATTCCACCCAAAACCGGGACACTTCTCCACGGTGAGCCGATTCCCGAATTGATTGGCTCTGCACCTTCACCAGGACCGAGGGAAGGTGTCCACCATCAAAAGCCCCATCTCCGGGCCACCCGGTTGCTCCGGCCTCCGAAGCTTTGTGATCGGGCTTGGTCGAAATCATATCCGGACGATTCACGAGACCGGGAGACTTCATGCGGAGCTCTGCGGGACCCGATCGAAGGTGCAACGGCTCTCGGATTGAAGCCACACTTCTACGAGCAAGGTATGAGCTAACTCTTCATCCCGAGCTTCGGAGATTCTCATTTCGAATGCTTTAGTTTGATGCATGTTAGCCGTATAGATGTGTTCGTCTCTTGAGACGAATCCAGTAGAAGTATAAGAACGTAAAAATCCGTTGAGAATCGAGTGAGATCTTAGGGATTTAGTGTGGACGGCTCTCGGGTGAGAACACTTGGGGACGATGAACGGATGCGCGTCCATTCGATACGCGCGCGGACGGACGGCTCGGATGGCGTCGGACCGGGAGACGGTACGAGAACCGCGGGGCCGAGGCTGCGACTCGAGTGGCGGCGTCGAATGGGAGCGCGCGCGTGGCCTTTCGGAGGCTGGAGGATGCGTTGGCGGCGACTCGGATAAGTAGAAAATTAGGGATTTTACGATTTATTTAATTCACTAAACTTCAAAAATTCATATCTACGTGTAGAAAAATCGAGAAAAATAAAATAAAAATACCCTCTTGCTCGGTGAAGAGAGGAGAATAATGTGGAAAAGAAATCACTTAATTTCATCGAATATTTTATTTTTTATAATTTATTTACTCTCTGCATTGTTTTAATTCTCCATGCATGCATACAATTCACCATGGCATGAGACCATAGGGCTTTTGAAGCCTACGAATTTGGGAACATTCACTGAATTTTCCGAAGTCGAGAGGCCATCCTATGAAGAGTTCTTGATTTTTCGAAGTTCGAGTCACTTGTTTTGAGTATTTTAATTCCGGTAAATAGCATGTTGTGAAATAAATTCTAGGAAAATTTGGTGATGTTCCTTATGACCGAGAGAACCACAGGAAAAATAGATTTTGGCTTAGTTCATTCAAAACAACCACTAATTGGCTTAAACACCCAAAATAGGTCTTTAATTAATTAGAGTTAACCGGGCATCAAATTGACTTGAAATCAATTCTCCACTGACCTTTAGGATCGAGAGGAATCCACTATAAAAATTTGAGGTCGATTGGACTTGGTTAGCCCCACTAATTGGGTTGATTAAGTCGCTTAGCCATTTTAAACTTTAAAAATTCATAACTTTTAAAATACTTTTCAAAAATTCACTAGATTGGTTTTGGAGCCTCTCTGATATCAGGGGAACCTAAGAAAATTAAAATTTCAATTTTCTAAAAAAGTTGATTTTTAATAATATTTTAATATTTTTAATAATTAAAAAATAATAAAAATCACAAAAATAATAAAATTCACCAAAATGTCACATTTTGAATTTTAATCACTTAGGAACAAATCCCACATTTTTCTTAGGTCTATTTAGTGAGATATTGAATTTTAAAGCTCTAGGGTAATTTTAAAATTAAAAAAAAAATGTATTTTCTAGCATTTTCACTAAAATAATTATAATAAATCATAGAAAAATCGAGAAAATTGCAAAATTTGCTTCTCTGGTTTCCTTGATATCGAGAGAGATTTTTGAAAAATATAAAACCCATTTTTCAACATTTATTTTATTTTTAAATTAATTAACACTCCAAAACTCAAAATAATTATAATAAAAATAATATAATTCAAAAAATCACCAAAATTGGTCAAGTGCTTCTGCTGGTCATTAGGAATGTCCCCTAATTTTCTTAAGGACAGAAACTTTCCCTTGGTCATGTTATTAAATTTTCCTTGGAAATCTCTATTTTCCACCAAAAATAATTATATAAATAAATTAAATACAGAAAAATCACATTTTCTCCTCTCATGTCTTTATTGATATATGAGTGAAGTCACATAAAAATTTCAAGTTCATTTAAGCTCAATTTAGTGAGTTATGAAATTATTAAGCTTGAAGGGCAAAATGGTAATTAAAATTTTAACCCTTAATTAAAACTTTAGGTTTAATAAAATTAACAAGTAAAATATTTGATCTTAATCTGATTTGGATGATTGAAATTTAAATAATTAAAGGGTAGAAACTCATTAAACAATTTTTAAAATGATTAAACTTTAATTAAATAATAGATTAAATTTGGAAGAATAATAAAATTGGAATTATTAAAATAAGGGATATTTATTAGGAAGAGATTTATTCTTTAATTTAAAAATCCTAAACTAATTATATCATTAATACTCAATTCTTAATTAAAATGATAACTCGAATTTAAAATATTAAAAGACTTAATTAAATCATTAAACTCTTAATTAAAATCTCAAATTAAAATTATAAATTAAATTAAATTAAAAATTAAATTAAAATATAAATTAAATTAAATTAAACTAAATTGAAATTAAATTAAATTAAAATTAAATTAAATTAAATTAAATTAAAATTAAATTAAAATTAAATTAAACAATTAAATTAAATTAAATTAAATTAAATTAAATTAAATTAAATAATTAAATTAAATTAAATCAAATCAAATTAATTAAACATCAGAATCAAATTAAATTAAATTAAATTAAATTAAAACTCGAATTAAATTAAATTGAATTAAATATAACATCACACTAAGACATAAAAGAAATTAAATATAAAACGACTTGAACAATTATTCAAATTTAAACCCTTTAACTTAAATCAGAATCATTTGAATACTTAATTTACCCTTGAAAGCTTTGATTATTATAACTCTTAAATGAAACATTAAATGAAGTGCTTACTTCACTCATAAGATATTCGAATGTCTTAATTCAGCTGAGCGAGTTAACAAAACTTGAAAACCTCGGACGATTGATTCATTTATATAATTAAATTCATTTGGACTTAAAACGATCCTAAAAATATTGAAAAGATGTTTAAGATTCTTCTTAAGCACTTCCTCAATATGATAGGATATTTATAAGAACGATTGGATTTAATTGTTCTTTGATGAAGAAAATCGTCCTCAAGCAAAGCCTAAAGAACTACAGACGTCGTAGGAGATGATTAGCTATAGGATTAGGAATTTGGTAGAAAACCATAACCTTTCCCTTAGCTTTACTAGGAACTTGCTTAAATATTCTAATTGTGTTTTAAGTGTAGCTTGGGATGACGGGAAGACCCTCAGAGTACGCTTTTATTTTATTGCGATTTACTTTCTTGCGATTTACTTCCTATGATTACTTTATTGCGGATGCACTTTACTTTTCTTGCATGATAAAACAAGCTGTTGCATGAAAACCCACACCTTTAGGATAGTCCACTAAAGCTGAAACCAAAACTAAGTTAAAAGTCATTGCAAGATAAAATTCACCGCCACGACATTTCAAAATATAAAACAACTCGAAATTTAATCACAAACGGAACACGAAACTACGATTGCGACTAAATTAAAACGTCTATTGGATGATCGGGAATACCTCGGATGATGTAACCTACGTGTTGCTTAACGGGATTTCCACGGTCTAAATGAAAGTGTGGAACTCATTCGGTTGAGTTTAGCGAATTCATACGGACTAAGTGAATCCAGATAAAAATAATGATGCGGAAGGATGGAGCCAGTGGGATCTTAGCAGGTGTCGTTATAATCGACTTTAAGATTTGTTTTAATCGAAATACAAAACACTTGGAAATTAAGATCTTCTCTAAACCAAAACACTTTTCTCATCCACGATTTATGATTTCTAAAACTAAACCTCTGCAACAACGAGGAGCTTGGAGCATGGTGGGCGGCACGGCCATCGTCGTCGTGAAAACTTGAACTACTTGACAAAACCTTCTTAGAATTAAACAACGAAGCCATAGGACTTCGAGGTAGCTTGCACTAGTGCAACATAAATCCTCGACCTCTTCGTTAGGCATTTGCATTGCAAATTAAGCCTAACCGATCTTAGGATTCAAGGTAGTCGTCAGATACGACAATAAACCCTCGCATCTTCGAAATTTATTTGTTTGATTTTATCATACAAATATAAGCCACTAATTAATTAAAATTAGCGAGATTGAAATACTAAATAAACATTAGGACTTTCCTAAATTCGAACGAAGCAATAGGATAGTCGGGAAATTACGAAGTTCACTTCGAATCGGTGATTTCTCTACCTTTCTTCCTTTGGATTCTGAAAACAAAATGTTCAAATTTGATCGTTCCATTGAAATTCAAATTGATCTTTGAAAACCTTAAACTTTGAAATTCTTGAGAGCGAGATTATTGGTTATTATCGAGAGTTTTCTTAGGTGATTCCGTCACTTGAGATGTAATTCAGTGTATAGGGGCTTGCCCTTATAGGGAATTTTAAAGAACCCAGGAGTAATATAAACCGACATGTTTAATACTTTCAGTATTAAGCGAGGGGAATCTTGTCGGCTTATAAAATTGGTTCGCAGTGATCGAGCAGAATTTCGCGAAACTTCTATGTTTATTTGATCGAGCCCCAGCCCTCGAGCGGTGTGTCATCCTTAGGGATAGATACGCGGTTTGTGGTGCGGTGCTCGTTTATATAAAGCTATTTGGGATATGAGATCGGTTTAATCTCATATCTTAAAACTTTCGAATTTAAAATTATTTTCGAAATGTCGAATACTACTTTCTAAATTATGTATATATTTAAATCAAATTTAAAATTTAAATTAATAATCGTTAGCGACGTATAAAATACGACACGGCTTAAAAATATGCGGCGGTTATTCCGTTTGTGATTAAATTTTGAGTTGTTTTATATTTCTGAAATGTTGTGGCGATGAATTTTATCTTGCGATGACTTTTAACTTAGTTTTGGTTCTCGGTTGGAGGTCATCATAAAGGTGTAATTTTAATGCAACGAGTTGTGTTTTATCGTGCAATAAAAGTAAGCGCATTTGACGATAAGTCAAATGGTGCGGAAAAGCGAGTTGCGAAAGTGCGAGTAAATTCTGATAAAATAAACGTACATGGAGGGTCTTCCAGTCATTCCGACTACACTTAAAACACGATTAGAATATTTAAGCGAGTTCTAGGTAAAGTTTAGGGTAAGGGTTATTGGTTTCTACCGAGTGCCAATCTGTATGGTAGTCATCTCCTATGACGTCTAGGTTCTTTGGGTTTTTTGTTGTTTGAGGACGATTTTCATCATCGAAAGACGATTAAGTCCGATTGTTCTTATAAATATCCTATCATATTGAGGAAGTGCTTAAGAAGAATCTTAAACATCTTTTGATATTTCGAGATTGTTTTAAGTACAAATGAATTTAATTATATAAATGAATCAATCGTCCGAGGTTTTGAAGTTTTGTTAACTTGCTCGATGAATTAGGACATTTGAATATCACATGAGTGAAGTAACATTTCATTTGACGTTTAATTTAGGAGTTATAATAATCAAAGCTTTCGAGGGTAAATTAGTATTCAAATGATTTGGTTTAAATTAAAGAGTTTAAATTTGGAATAGTGTTGAAGTTGTTTTATATTTAATTTCTTTTATGTCTTAGGTGATGTTATATTTAATTCGATTTAATTTAATTGAGTTTTAATTTAGTTTAACATAGTTCGATTTAATTTGATTTGGTGTTTAATTAATTTGATTTGATTTAATTTAATCTAATTATTTAATTTAATTTAATTTAATTTAATTGTTTAATTTAATTTAATTTAATTTTAATTATTTAATTTAATTTAATTTAATTGTTTAATTTAATTTAATTTAATTTTAATTTAATTTAATTTAATTTAATTTAATTGTTTAATTTAATTTAATTTAATTTTAATTTAATTTAATTTAATTTAATTTGTCTTAATTTAATTTAATTATTAAATTTAATTTAATTTTAATTTAATTTATCTTTAATTTACTTTATTTTTAATTTTAATTGAAATTTTTGAAAGAGTTTAATAATTTAATTAAGTCTTTTAATATTTTAAATTTGAGTTATCATTTTAATTAAAATTTGAGTATTAGTTGATATAATTAATTTAGGGATTTTTAAATTAAAGAATAAATCTCTTCCTAATAAAGATCCCTTATTTTAATAATTCCAATTTTATTATTCTTCCAAATTTAATCTATTATTTAATTAAAGTTTAATCATTTTAAAATTATTTAATGGGTTGCTACCCTTTAATTATTTAAATTTCAATCATCCAAATCAGATTAGGATCAAATATTTTACTTGTTGATTTTTTATTAAACCTAAAGTTTTAATTAAGGATTAAAGATTTTAATTACCATTTTACCCTTTAAGCTTAATAATTTCATAACTCACTAAATTGAACTCAAATGAACTTGAAGTTTTTATGTGACTTCACTCATATGTCAATAAAGACATGAGAGGAGAAAATGTGATTTTTCTGTATTTAATTTATTTATATAATTATTTTTGGTGGAAAATAGAGATTTTCAAGGAAAATTTGATAACATGACCAAGGGAAAGTTTCTGTCCTTAAGAAAATTAGGGGACATTCCTAATGACCAGAGAAGCACTTGGACCAATTTTGGTGATTTTTTGAATTATATTATTTTTATTATAATTATTTTGAGTTTTGGAGTGTTAATTAATTTAAAAATAAAATAAATGTTGAAAAATGGATTTTATATTTTTCAAAAATCTCTCTAATATCAAGGAAACCAGAGAAACAAATTTTGCAATTTTCTGATTTTTCTATGATTTATAATAATTATTTTAGTGAAAATGCTAGAAAATACATTTTTTTTAATTTTAAAATTACCCTAGGGCTTTAAAATTTAATATCTCACTAAATAGACTTAGGAAAAATGTGGGATTTGTTCCTAAGTGATTAAAATTCAAAATGTGACATTTTGGTGAATTTTATTATTTTTGTGATTTTTATTATTTTTTAATTATTAAAAATATTAAAATATTATTAAAAATCAACTTTTTTAGAAAATTGAAATTTTAATTTTTTTAGGTTCCCCTGATATCAGAGAGGCTCCAAAACCAATTTGGTGAATTTTTGAAAAGTATTTTAAAAGTTATGAATTTTTAAAGTTTAAAATGGCTAAGTGACTTAATCAACCCAATTAGTGGGGCTAACCAAGTCCAATTGACCTCAAATTTTTATGGTGGATTCCTCTGATCCTAAAGGTCAGTGGAGAATTGATTTCAAGTCAATTTGATGCTTGGTTAACTCTAATTAATTAAAGACCTATTTTGGGTGTTTAAGCCAATTAGGGTTGTTTCGAATGAACTAAGCCAAAATCTATTTTTCCTAGGGTTCTCTGGTCATAAGGAACATCACCAAATTTTCCTAGAATTTATTTCACAACATGCTATTTACTGGAATTAAAATACTCAAAACGAGTGACTCGAACTTGAAAAATCAAGAACTCTTCATAGGGATGGCCTCCGACTTTGGAAAATTCAGGGAATGTTCCCAAATTCAGAGGCTTCAAAAGCCCTATGGTCTCATGCCATGGTGAATTGTATGCATGCATGGAGAATTAAAACAATGCAGAGAGTAAATAAATCATAAAAAATAAAATATTTGATGAAATTAAGTGATTTCTTTTTCACATTATTCTCCTCTGTTCACTCGAGCGAGAGGGTATTTTTATTTTATTTTTGTGATTTTTCTACACAAAGATATGGATTTTTGAAGTTTAGGGAATTAAATAAATAAGAAAATACCCTATTTATCTATTTATCCACGCGGCGCCGGCGAAACATCGGCGACTCCGAAGGGGTACGTGTCGCGCGCGTGATCGGGCGCCGCCATCCGAGTCGGCAGTCCGGGCCCCGCGGTTCTCGCACCGTTTCTGGTCCGACGCCATCCGAGCCGTTCGTCCGCGCGTGTATCGAATGGACGGCATCCGTTCATCGTCCCCGAGTGTTCTCGCCCGAGAGCCGTCCACACTAAATCCACTAAGATCTCACTCGATTCTCGATGGATTTTCATGTTCTTATGCTCTATGGATTCGTCTTGAAGAGACGAACACATCTATACGAGCTAACATGCATTGAAACTAAGGCATTCGAAATGAAGAATCTCCGGAAGCTCGGGATGGAGAGTTAGCTCATACCTTGGCTCGGAGAAGTGTGGCTTCAATCCGAGAGTTGTTGCACCTTCGATTGGGTCCCAGGCAAGCTCCGGATGAAGTCTCCGGTCGCAGTGAATTGTCCGGATATGATTTCGACCAAGCCCGATCCACAAAGCTTGGAGGCTGGAGCAAGCTGGGTGGCTTGGAGATGGGGCTTTTGGTGGTGGACACCTTCCCTTGGTACGAGTGAAGGTGTAGAGCCAATCAATTTGGGAATTGGCTCGCTGTGGAGAAGTGTCCTGGTTTTGGGCTAAAGTTTGAGCTCGAAAATTGAGCTCGCTAGAAGGAATTGGGCCGGAATTCGAGTGGGGATCGGGTGCTCTATGTGTAGAGAGTGATCCGGAGTGATTTTGGCGAGTTTCCTTAAGGTTTTGTTTCAGCACTTCTCATGGCCGAGAGGGGTGGAGTTTAAATAGGAGAGGGTGGAAGGCCTCTCGGAGGGAGTTAGGGCTTGGGATCGAGCTGCCACAGTGAGGAGAAGATCGGCCATGGTGACCACTAGGCATGGGGCGGCTCGGCGAGTGAGAATTTCAATGTTGGCTCACATGTGAGCTCTCGGCCATGGTGTTTTCCGGCGGCTCAGTGGCCGGCCGGCCGAGCAATGGTCACCATCTTGGTCGGGTGGGTCGGGGTTGGGGTTTAGTGTAGACGATTGAGGTTTGACATGTGTAAAGGAGTTTGATTTAAATGGAATGGGAGAAGACTCACTTTGGCTTGGTTTGGGTCAACCCACCATTTTGGGCTTGGTGCACCCTTCCAAGCTCCGATTTTGAGCTGAGGGAATCATTTAGGTCGGCTTAGAAGGAATGGTGAAGTCTCAATCCATGATGAGGTGGCTAAACATGGTTTAGTGTGTGACATGATTAAGGTAAAAAGGGTTAAAGGAGGTTTAAGAAAGAACCCCCTCTTCTTGCCATAAATGGACTAATGACAAGTCAAAGCCCTCATGGCTTCATGTGGCTTGAGAATGGCTTGTTCATGGCTTCATTTGGCTTGGGAAAAGGTTGATTTGTTTCATGAAAAGGGTTTTAAGAATTTTGGATGTTTTGATGGAAATTTGTATGAAACTTGATTTGGAATAATTTGATGGTGACTTTAGGACTTAGGTAATGGATTTAATTAAATGGATGACAAATGGAGATGTCATGTGGGCTTTAGGGTAGATTTGGGCTTTTGAATTTTGAAGGAAATGGGCTTTTAAGAAGGTTTAAGGGAAGTGGGCTTTTAAGTTTAAGGATGTGTTCATGGATGGGAATTTTTGTAGAAGTTTGGGCCAAATAGTTGTTGGTTTTGGTTTAGGGATGTTTCATGAATAATTTGAAATAGATTTAAGGTGGTTTGGGTTTGAATTGGGTTGAATTTGGGTTTATTTGGTAAATGGGCCAATGTAGGTCAAATTGGGCTAACTTGGGCCAATGTTGGGCTAGGGTTGAAATTGATGTAAAATAAATATTAAGAAATGTTTATGGGAGTGTTTCAAAGAGGTTTTGGCTTTGGTTGGGTTTTAATTTTGAGGTTTGGGCCTATTTGGGTTAGATTTGGGTTTAGGTCGAAATTGGGCTTTTTGATTTTGGGTTGAATTTGAGTGGGGTTTGGGTCAAAATCTTGGGCAAATCATGTTAGTGTTTTGTTTATGAGGATGTTAAGGAAGGTTTAGAAAAGATTTGGGGTTAATTGGAGTTGAATTGGGTTAGTTTGGGCTAAGTTTGGGTCATGGGTCCAAATTTGGGCTTTAAGGCCCAAAGTGAAATTGGATCCAAATGTCAATCAAATTGGACTTGGATTTGGTCTAAATTGGTATTGGGAATGTTGAATTGAAGTTTAGAATTGAATTGGACCAAAATTGGGGTCAATTGGGTATGTTTGGTTTGACATTGGGTCCACTTTGGGTTAAAATGGGTCGATTTGGGGGTTTTGACAAAAGTAGGGTAAATTGACAAAATTGGCCCATGGTGTAGTTGGACAAAATGAAATTGGGAATATTTGGGATTTTCTGGAATTTTCTGGGAATTTTCTGAATTTTTGGATTTTTAGGCCAGAAGGGTATTTTGGGTATTTGGAGGGTATTGGGGGTATTTTTGGAATTTTTGGTATTTTTGGGTATGGATGATCAATTTGAGTGATGTGGAGGTGTTTGGGATTGATTTTGGAAAATTTTAGGTAATTTGGAGATTTTGCAAAAATTTGGGTAATTCGAGGGTTTTGGGTAAGTTTAGTAGGTGTAGGGTCCGGGGTCAAAAATTGAAAATTTGGGAAATTGAAGATTGGGTGAATTTGAGTGGGGTGAAATCATTTTGGTTGAGCCATGAAGCCATTTCAAGCCCATATGAGCCATGAAAGGACTCATTTGAGGCATTCACTATGTTGTTCCTAACCCTCTTAGCGAGGGCTTAGGGGTTAAGGACCATCCATGTGAATCACCTACATGAGTCGGGGAGGTCAAGTTGGGTATGGGTGTGGTTTTAGGAAGTGTGTGGAAATGTAGTGTGTAAGTGTAGTGTATGTCGGCCCCTTCACCGGACCGGGCCGCCAGGGCGATCTCAAGGCGAAAGAGTCACATAGGAACTCATCCTTTAAACTTCCATATTTGATTTCAACCCTCTAGGTGATTAGGGGTCTATAGTCAAGTTTGTGGAGTTTGCGGGGAGTTTAGAAGTGGTTTGAATTTCTAAAAGGCGGGTCCCGATTCTAGTCCTCTAAGATAGTCGAAGGAAAAGCTGAAGTCTAGATCCTAAGCACTAAAAGAAGAAAAGGAAGACCTCATCAAAAATGAGGTCAACAATCCTCGAACCTCCGATTTTGTATGATTATCCGCTCACTTCGGTGGGATCATATAATGATAAGGGTGATGGCGTTGGCTACGTTTTGATCGTTTCTAACGATTACGTAACTAGCGACAATCCGGGCGTCGATTTCGATACCAACAATAATTCTCAAATCATACAAGATCTCGACGATCAAAATGACGAAGAAGACATCCATCAAGGAGGCTACGAGAGCTCAACAAGCAACGGATCTATCTGTGAATTTCGAGGAGCTCCAGTTACGATAGAGTTAGAGCCTTCGATTTGGAAGATAATCCGGAAGAGCCGATCATTCCGATTCGGGAGGAGACACCGACAAACTCGACACTAGATTCGAAGAAATTACGAAGTCAACTCGAGAAGTGGAAAAGTTCTACCTCCGAGAATGGGTCCGAAAAGACAAAGGAAAGCGGTGGTTGTTCAAGAAGAACCAACCCCAGCGGAAGACATACTCGTTCGAGAAGAAGCCGAGACGCATGGAAACAAAGTAGACTACAACGTGCTAGCCCATCTTAGGAAATTACCGGCCAAACTGAGCATTTACGATGCTCTCATCTTGTCAAAGGAGATGAGAGAAGCTCGATCAAGCCTTACTTGATCCAGAAATTCGCTTAGCTCGAATGGCGGAGATTCCTTAGATGAGGTTTGCTCGTTAAAGGAACGACGAGGCATTACCTTCACGGACAATGACTTACTACTTGGGACAGCGAGATCACAACCGACCGTTGTACATTTCGATTACAATTGGGAAGTTTACGCTCTCCGGAGTATTGGTGGATCCGGGAGCATCAATCGACATAATGAGTCTTCGAACACTAGCATACTTGGAAATTGATGCTCGTGAGCTCGAGGCCGACAAAATGTTATTAAGAGGATTCGACCGTAAAGGAGAAAGAGCCCTCGGGTCAATAACGCTATCGATGAAGACCGGTGACTTAGCAAAGACAACCGCAAAATTTCACATAATCGATTCGAAACGTCGTTCAACGCTTTCTCGGGCCGACCATGGATACATGAAAACGGGATGGTACCATCATCTCTACACCGGTGCATCGAAGTACTACGATGGAGGGGAACGAGTGCATCAAAGGTGACTTGCAACCATTCTCCGTACATGAAATTGGAATCCATGAAGATGCGACTTATTATGCACCGCCGAAGAAAACAATCTTCTCCGGAGATGCCGTAACAAATGAAGCAAAGAAAGTTCGAGACAACGAAGAACCCGAAGTTCTAGTCCAACGAGTCACTCACCACTCCCTTCCGGCGAGATGGTGAAGGTTTCTCCACAACTCGCTGTTGACCTCATTTTTGATGAGGTCTTCCTTTTCTTCTTTTTAGTGCTTAGGATCTAGCCTTAGGCTTTTCCTTTGACTATCTTAGAGGACTAGAATTAGGACCCGTCTTTTAGAAATTCAAACCACTTCTAAACTCCCTGCAAACTCCACAAACTTGACTATAGACCCCTAATCACCTAGAGAGTTGAAATCAAATATGGAAGTTTAAAGGATGAGTTCTATAGGACTCTTTGGCCTTAGACTGCCACAGGTGGCACTAGTCCGATGAAGGGGCCGACATACACTACACTTACACACTACATTTCCACACACTTCCTAAAACCACACCCATACCCAACTTGACCTCCTCGACTCATGTAGGTGATTCACATGGATGGTCCTTAACCCCTAGCCCTTGGCAAGAGGTTAGGAGCAACATAGTGAATGCACCAGATGAGTCCTTTCATGGCTCATATGGGCTTGAAATGGCTTCATGGCTCAACCAAAATGATTTCTTTCCACCCAAATTCACCCAATCTTCAATTTCCCAAATTTTCAATTTTTGACCCCGAGACCCTACACCTACTAAGCCTACCCAAAACCTCGAATTACCCAAATTTTTGCAAAATCTCCAAATTACCTAAAATTTTCCAAAATCAATCCCAAACACCTCCACATCACTCAAATTGATCATCCATACCCAAAAATACCAAAAATTCCAAGAAAACCTCCCGATACCCTCCAAATACCCAAAATACCCTTCTTGGCCTAAAAATCCAAAAATTCAGAAAATTCCCAGAAAATTCCAGAAAATCCCAAATATTCCCAATTTCATTTTGTCCAACTACACCATGGGCCAATTTTGTCAATTTACCCTACTTTTGTCAAAACCCCCAAATTGACCCATTTTAACCCAGAAATGGACCCAATGTCAAACCAAACCTATCCAATTGACCCAAATTCTGGTCCAATTCAATTCTAAACTTCAATTCAACATCCCCAATACCAATCTAGACCAAATCCAAGTCCAATTTGGTTGACATTTGGATCCAATTCCACTTTTGGCCTTAAAGCCCGATTTCGACCTAAACCCAAACCTAACCCAAATAGGCCCAAACCTCAAAATCAAAACCCAACCAAAGCTAAAACCTCTTTGAAACACTCCCATAAACATTTCTAAACATTTATTTTACATCAATTTCAACTCTAGCCCAACATTGGCCCAACTTGGCCCACTTGGACCTATATTGGCCCATTCACCAAAAGAATTCAAATCCAACCCAATTCAAGTCCAAACTACCCCAAATTTGCTTCAAGTCACTCATGACACATCCATGAGCTAAACCCGATAATTATTTGGCCCAACCTCTTTACAAAATTTCATCCCAAAATCCATTTTAAAATTCGAGAGCCCACTTTCCTAATCCATCTTAAAAGCCCATCTAAAACCCTTTCAAAAAAGCCCAAAATTCTTCCAAGGCCCATATGACATTTCCCCTCATCATACTTTTAATTAAAATCATCCCTAAGTCCTAAATTCATCATCAAATAATTCCAAATCAAGCCTCATGCCAAATCACCCCTAAATACCAAAATTTTCCTTAAATCCATTTCCATGAAATTGACTTTACTTTTCCCAAGCCAAATGGAGCCATGGAGCCATGCATAAGCCATATGCAAGCCATGAGAGCCTCTTTACATGTCACCATGCCATTTTGGGCAAAAGGAGGAGGCTCTTTCCTTAACTCCTAAAGGTGGTTAACCACTTACATGATTCCACTAAACCATGCTTAAGCCTCATTGTACTTGGATTGTGACTTGACCCCACTAATCAAGCTGATCCAAATCACTTTCTCCTCAGCCTAAACCAGGCCTTGGGTGGTGCACCTAGCCCAAATGGGTGGGTTGACCCATTTAGGTCCAAATCTAGCCATGCCCCATTCCACTTTGGATCAAAGCCTTTACACATGTCCATGGCCGATTGATTGCACAAACCTCCAGCCACGACCCACTCGACCCCGAGGGTGACCCATGCTCGGCCGGCCGGCCACCAGGCCGCCGGAAAACACCATGGCCGAGAGCTCACATGTGAGCCGACATTGAAATTCTCACTTGCTGAGCTGCCCCATCCCCTAGTGGTCACCATGGCTGATCTTCTCCTCACCGAGCAGGTCGATCCCAAGCCCTAACTCTCCACAGGAGGCCCCCGAGCCAGCTCTATTTAAACTCCACCCCTCTCGGCCATAAGGGGAGCCAAGCACAAACCCTGCCAGAAACTGCGCCAAAATTGTTCCAAACCCTTCACCATCCTTAGAGCGAGTTGATCCCAGGTGTCGATTTGCCCTAATCCCCACCGACGAGCCCGATTTCTCAGCCGAAATTCCACCCAAAACCAGGACACTTTGCCACGGTGAGCCAATTCCCAAATTGATTGGCTCTACACCTTCACCGGACCGAGGGAAGGTGTCCACCACCAAAAGCCCCATCTCCGGGCCACCCGGTTGCTCCGGCCTCCGAAGCTTTGTGATCGGGCTTGGTCGAAATCATATCCGGACAATTCACGGAACGGGAGACTTCATCCGGAGCTTGCCGGGACCCGATCGAAGGTGCAACAACTCTCGGATTGAAGCCACACTTCTACGAGCCAAGGTATGAGTTAACTATCCATCCCGAGCTTCGGAGATTCTCCATTTCAAATGTCTTAGTTTCGATGCATGTTAGCCGTATAGATGTGTTCGTCTCTTGAAGACGAATCCGTAGAGCATAAGAACATGAAAATCCATTGAGAATCGAGTGAGATCTTAGGGATTTAGTGTGGACGGCTCTCGGGTGAGAACACTTGGGGACGATGAACGGATGCGCGTCCATTCGATACACGCGCGCACGGACGGCCGGGATTGCGTCGGACCGAGAGACGGTACGAGAACCGCGGGGCCCGGGCTGCCGACTCGGGTGGCGGCGTCGAATGGGAGCGCGACGCGTGTGCGTTCGGAGCTGCCGGGGTTTCGCTGGCGCGCGTGGATAAATAGAAAATTAGGGTATTTTCTTATTTATTTAATTCCCTAAACTTCAAAAATCCATATCTTTGTGTAGAAAAATCACAAAAATAAAATAAAAATACCCCTTGCTCAGTGAACGAGAGGGAGAATAATGTGGAAAAGAAATCATTTAATTTAATTAAGTATTTTATTTTTTATGATTTATTTACTCTCTGCATACATTTAATTCTCCATGCATGTATACAATTCACCATGGCATGAGACCATAGGGCTTTTGAAGCCTCTGAACTTGGGAACATTCCCTGAATTTTCCAAGGTCGAGAGGCCATCTCTGTGAAAAGTTATTTATTTTTCAAATGCATGTTGCTGTTTTGAGTATTTTAATTCCAAAAATTAGCATGTTGTGAAATAAATTCTAGAAATATTTGGTGATGTTCCTTATGACCAGAGAACCCTAGGAAAAATAGGACTTGAGTTAATTCACTCAGATTAACCCTAATTGGCTTAAACACCCAAAATAGGTCTTTAATTAATTAGAGTTAACCAGGTATCAAATTGACTTGAAATCAATTCTCCACTGACCTTTAGGATCAGAGGAATCCACCATAAAAATTTGAGGTCAATTGGACTTGGTTAGCCCCACTAATTGGGTTGATTAAGCCACTTAGCCATTTTAAACTTTAAAAATTCATAACTTTTAAAATACTTTTTAAAAATTCACCAAATTGGTTTTGGAGCCTCTCTGATATCAGGGGAACCTAAGAAAATTAAAATTTCAATTTTCAAAAAAGTTGATTTTTAATAATATTTTAATATTTTTAATAATTAAAAAATAATAAAAATCACAAAAATAATAAAATTCACCAAAATGTCACATTTTGAATTTTAATCACTTAGGAACAAATCCCACATTTTTCCTAAGTCTATTTAGTGAGATATTAAATTTTAAGGCCCTAGGGTAATTTTAAAATTAAAAAAAAATGTATTTTCTAGCATTTTCACTAAAGTAATTATTATAAATCATAGAAAAATCAGAAAATTGCAAAATTTGATTCTCTGGTTTCCTTGATATCAGAGAGATTTTTGAAAAATATAAAATCCATTTTTCAACATTTATTTTATTTTTAAATTAATTAACACTCCAAAACTCAAAATAATTATAATAAAAATAATATAATTCAAAAAATCACCAAAATTGATCCAAGTGCTTCTCTGGTCATTAGGAATATCCCCTAATTTTCTTAAGGACAGAAACTTTCCCTTGGTCATGTTATCAAATTTTCCTTGAAAATCTCTATTTTCCACCAAAAATAATTATATAAATAAATTAAATACAGAAAAATCACATTTTCTCCTCTCATGTCTTTATTGACATATGAGTGAAGTCACATAAAAATTTCAAGTTCATTTGAGTTCAATTTAGTGAGTTATGAAATTATTAAGCTTAAAGGGTAAAATGGTAATTAAAATCTTTA
The DNA here is from genome assembly GCA_022702705.1 of Papilionanthe hookeriana x Papilionanthe teres. NCBI lineage: Eukaryota > Viridiplantae > Streptophyta > Magnoliopsida > Asparagales > Orchidaceae > Papilionanthe > Papilionanthe hookeriana x Papilionanthe teres. The sequence goes on from CM040428.1 coordinate 53,109,660, forward strand.
ATCCTTAATTAAAACTTTAGGTTTAATAAAAAATCAACAAGTAAAATATTTGATCCTAATCTGATTTGGATGATTGAAATTTAAATAATTAAAGGGTAGCAACCCATTAAATAATTTTAAAATGATTAAACTTTAATTAAATAATAGATTAAATTTGGAGGAATAATAAATTGGAATTATTAAAATAAGGGATATTTATTAGGAAGAGGTTTATTCTTTAATTTAAAAATCCCTAAATCAATTATATCAACTAATACTCAATTTTTAATTAAAATGATAACTCAAATTTAAAATATTAAAAGACTTAATTAAATTATTAAAATCTTTTGAAATTTCAATTAAAATTAAAAATAAAGTAAATTAAAGATAAATTAAATTAAGATTAAATTAAATTTAATAATTAAATTAAATTAAATTAAACAATTAAATTAAAATAATTAAAATTAAATTAAATTAAATTAAACAATTAAATTAAATTAAATTAAATAATTAAATTAAATTAAATTAAATAATTAAATTAAATTAAATTAAAAAATTAAATTAAATTAAATAATTAAATTAAATTAAATTAAATTAAATTAAATTAAATAATTAAATTAAATTAAATTAAATTAATTAAACATCAAATCAAATTAAATTAAATTAAACTAAATATAAAACGAACTTGAACACTATTCCAAATTTAAATCCTTTAACTCAAATCAAATCATTTGAATACTAATTTACTCTTGAAAGCTTTGATTAATATAACTCCTAAATAGAACATTAAATGAAGTGTTATCTCACTCATAGGATATTCGAATGACCTAGTTCATCTGAAGCAAGTTAACAAGACTTGAAAACCTCGGATGATCGATTCATTTATATATAATTAAATTCATTTGGACTTAAAACAATCCTAGAAATATTGAAAAGATGTTTAAGATCCTTCTTAAGCACTTCCTCAATATGATAGGATATTTATAAGAACAATTGAATTTGATTATTCTTTGATGAAGAAAATCATCCTTAAACCAAAACCAAAGAACCTAGACGTCATAGGAGATGACTAGCTATAGGATTAGGAATTTGGTAGAAAACCATAACCTTTCCCTTAGCTTTACCTAGGAACTTGCTTAAATACTCTAATTGTGTTTTAAGTGCGGCTTGGGATGACGGGAAGACCCTCCAGGGTACGCTTTTATTTTATTGCGATTTACTTTCTTGCAATTTACATTATTGCGATTTACTTTATTGCGAAATGCACTTTACTTTTCTTGCATGATAAAACAAGCTGTTGCATGAAAACCCACACCTTTAGGATAGACCCTAAAACTCGAAACCAAATTAAGTTAAAAGTCATTGCGAGATAAAATTCACCGTCACGACATTTTAAAATATAAAACAACTCAAAATTTAATCACAAACGAACACAAAACTACAATTACAACTAAATTAAAACGTCCTGTTGGATGATCGGGAATACCTCGGATGATGTAACCTACGTGTTGCTTAACGGGATTTCCCACGGTCTAAATGAAAGTGTGGAACTCATTCGGTTGAGTTTAGCAAATTCATACGGACTAAGTGAATCCGATAAAAATAATGATGCCGGAAGGATGGAACCGTGGGATCTTAACCGGTGTCGTTATAATCAACTTTAAGATTTGTTTTAAATAAAACATAAAAAACACCTGGAAATTAAGATTTTCTCTAAACCAAAACACTTTTCTCAACTCCCGATTTATGATTTCTAAAACTAAACCTCTGCAACAACAAGGAGCTCGGAGCATGGTGAGCGAGCACGACCATCGTCATCAGCAAAACACGAGTCTACTTCGACAGAAACTTTCCTAGAATTAAAACAACCAAGCCATAGGACTTCGAGGTAGCTTGCACAGTGCAACATAAATCCTCAACTCTTCGTTAGGCATTTGCATTGCAAATTAAGCCCTAACCGGTCTTAGGATTCCGAGGTAGTCGTCCGATACGACAATAAACCCTCACATCTTCTAATTTATTTGTTTGATTTTATCATACAAATATAAGCCCTAATTAATTGAAATTGGCGAAGATTGAAATATCAAATAAATATTAGGACTTTCCTAAATTCAAGCCAAACGATAGGATAGTCGGGAAATTATCGAAGTTCACTTCGAATCGGTGATTTCTCCTACCTTTCTTCCTTTGGATTCACAAAACAAAATGTTCCAAAAATTTGATCCATTCCCTATTGAAACTCCGAAATTCGATCTTTGAAAACCTTAAACTTTGAAATTCTTGAGAGCGAGAATCATTGATTATTATCGAGAGTTTTCTTAGGTGATTCCGTCACTTAAGATGTAATTAACTATAGGGGCTTGCCCTTATAGGAATTTTAAAGAACCCGAGTAATATAAACCTCGTTTAATGTTTTCATATTAAGCGGGGAAACTTGTCGGCTTATAAAATTGGTTCGCGGACCAAACGGATGTCACTAATCTTCTAGTTTATTTAATCAAGCCCCACCATCGAGCGAGTGTGTCTATCCTTAGGGATAGATACACGGTTTGTGGTGCGGTGCTCGTTTATATAAACTATTTGGGATGTGAAGTCGGTTTAATCTCATATCTTAAAACTTTCAAATTTAAAAATTATTTTCAAAATCAAATACTACTTTTCAAATTATTTATTTTAATTAAATTAAAAATTCGCCGACAGATTTCTGTTAGGCGACCCCTCTTCAAAATAAAACACGACCTAAAAATAAGCCGCACACTCGCATCCGAGGTCGAGGCCGGGGACGAGGTCGTGGTAGAGACGCTAGGACAATTGGACAGAGGAAACCAACCATCAATGTTGATTGGGATGATAGTTCGAAGAAGAAAAAGAAATCGAGCAAGAAGCGGCAACAATAAGTCGAAAGAAGCCGCAATACGAAGATCTCCCTCGAAGATGAAAAGAACGAAGAATACAAATCGATGTACGAGAAGATTAACCACTACGTACATACTATGACCCTAACTCCGATCCATTCTAATAAGATCGAGGGTATGGAGGTCAAAGAGGTACGTAGTGACGGTGCGAGGCCGATCGAAATTCTACCGTGGTGCTTCTTCCTCCAAAGCGAAAATAATGTACAATTCGAAGATGTCACTTCATCGGAATTAATGGAATTACCTTTTGAGTGGTACTCTCCCTGTGTTCAAAATTTAATTCAACGTGGTTTCTTACCTCGACAATGGACAGAAGGCCAATCACAACATTTTGAAAAGTTATGGAATAACTCCGCCGTCCATCCGATTCAAAGTATGGACTCGGATTCGGCACGGTAGGGTCGGTTGACGATACTCGAATTTTGCTTGGTTGTCACTTGCAAGTCCAATGAAAACCGCATGGAAACTACGGACGAACTCGAAGATTTACAAATTGGAGACGCTCCACTGAAGTCGAAGAGGAAATTAAATCCATGATAGATGAGTTAACGGAAGTTAACTTAGGTACTAGCGAAGAGCCTAGACCTACCTTTGTTAGCTCCTTACTCGATAAAGAAGACTCCGAAGAAATAATCAAGTTATTAATGGAATTTAAGGACTGTTTTGCTTGGAGCTACGATGAAATGCCGGGATTAGCCCCGAGGTTGCGGTCCATAAGCTAGGAGTGGATCCTACTACGTTCCGGTCGGACAAGGTCCCGAGAAGAATGCGTCTAGAAATCGAACAACAAGTCATAGCCGAAGTTAAAAAGCTAATAGACGCTAAATTTGTCCGTGAAGAACAATACCCGACCCGGTTAGCCAATGTGGTGCCGGTCGAGAAGAAGAATGGTCGGATCGAATTTGTGTGGACTTCGGAGATTTAAACAAGGCATGTCCAAAAGATGAATTCCCTACCGATTCCAGAGCCGATGATCGATATTGCTTCGACACATGAAATATTCTCATTCATGGATGGATCTTCGGGATACAACCAGGATAAAAATGGCTCCGAGAAGATGAAAAGCTTACGGCATTCGAACGCCGATCGGAGTATTTTGCTTCTACAGGTGATGCCATTCGGATCGAAGAACGCAGGAGCGACCTACCAAAGAGCAATGACAAGAATTTTTGATGATCTCATCCACAATCAAGTCGAATGCTTACGTGGACGATGTCGTCATCGAAAGCAAAGTAAAGGAAAACCACTCGTATGATTTGAGAATTGTTTTCGAACGATTAAGACAATTTAACCTTAAGATGAATCCCTTAAAATGCGCCTTTGGCGTCACCTCCGGAAATTCTTAGGATTCGTTGTCCGACATCGTGGAATTGAAATCGACCGGAGAAGATTAAAGCCATCTTAGAAATGCCGCCTCCCAGAAACCTTAAAACAACTACGATCTTTTCAAGGAAGTTGGCATATCTTCGACGCTTTATCTCAAGCACGTCGAGTAGGTGTCGGCCTTTCTCGGCACTAGTTAAAAAGGACGCCAAATTTATTTGGGAAGAGAAATGCCGGAAGGCCTTCGAAGACATTAAACAATATTTAATGACACCTCACTGTCTTAGCAGCCCCGATCTCGGGTAGACCGGCGATACTTTACACCGCGGCTTTAGATGACTCTCTCGGAGCCTCGTTAGCCTGGGTCGATGATGAGGGTAAAGAAAATGCTCTTTACTACTTAAGCCGTCGTTTACTTCCGACGGAAGTAAGGTATCCCGCAATTGAAAAGCATTGTTTGGCCCCGATCTTCGCCGCTCAAAAGCTCGGGCACTACATGCTTTCTCACAAGAGTCAACTCGATTTCGAAGTTTAATCCATTGCGATACTTGATGACTCGTCCAACACTTTCCGGCGGACTTGCCGGATGGTCGATGATATTATTGCAATTCGATATAACTTTCGTGCCTCCGCGTGCCAGTAAAGGGACAAGTCTTAGCGGACTTCCTCGCAGGCACACTCTTTCGTCGGCCGAATCTCCTCTCGATGATGATTTGCCGGATGAACAAATAATGAACCTAGAAGACCACGATGATCGACGTTGGGAATTATATTTTGACGGAGCATCTTCAGCACACAAAGACGAAGAATCGCAAGTGATAGTGCCGGTAAGGCGGGAATCGGGCTAATCTTTATAACACGGAGCGGGGGATGTTAAGATACTCCTACCACTTGACGAACCGTGTACGAACAACGAAGCGAGAATACGAAGCCCTCATAACGGGATTGGAATTAACCATTCGAATGGGGATAACGGACATCGACATCTACGGGGATTCACGGTTAATCATTCGACGGATCGCCGGACAGATACGAATTCTAAAGCCAAGACTCGAACAATACTTCCGGTATGCTATACGAGTTGTTGGAACAGATTCCAAATGTGACAATCTACAAAATTCTAGAAAAGAGAATGCTTTAGCGAGATGCTTTAGCCCGTCTCGCAAAAGAATTTGCCTGTTTGCAAGATGAATCGGTGGAAGTGTCGGTTCACGGACGTCGAGTCCTATCACGGCTCGACGTAGACACGATACACAAATCGGCAAAAGAAAAGAATCGGTTGCAGCGATGACGGAAAACACGAGAAGATTGGCGACGGCCATTGATGAACTACCCACGAAACAGGAAAGCTACCGGACGATAGGTCGGCGGCCCATCGGATCAGAAAAGAACTGCGTCTTACGCATTAATAAACAACACTTTATACGGAAGGTCTTTTGATCGAATGTGGCTAAGGTGCCTAAGCGGGTCCGAGGCCCGTGAAATTGTTAAAGAGGTACATTCGGGACTCGTGGCGCTCACCGATCGGGTCCAAAAATGAAGATGAAAATTAAAAGACTAGGGTACTACTTGGCCCTCGATGATGACCGGCCGCATGAAAATCGCCGAGAGCCGTCACCGATGCCGAGTGCGCGGAGTGGTTCTACACCGACCTCCAAATGTGCTGCACCCGACAATTGCGTCGTGGCCATTTGAATGTTGGGGCACGGATATAGTGGGTCCGATAGAACCACCATCTTCGAAAGGACATCGCTTCATTCTTGCGGCTACGGATTACTTTTCCGAGTGGGCGAAGCAGTTCACTTAGAGAAGTGAAAGCACACCACGTGCTCTGCAGCTTTTCGAGAACCAAGTTGTCTACCGTTTCGGAGTGCCGCGCGAGATCATCTCGGATAATGGGTCGGCATTCGAAGCACACAAATCAACAATTTTGTCGGGAGACACGGAATCGGCGGCGATACTCGACAATTTACTACCCGAGAGCAAACGGCCTCGGCGAGGCTTTTAATAAAACTCTCGTTCAAATCTTAAAGAAAACCTTGGACGATAATAAGAGAAATTGGCACGAGAAATTGTTAGAAGCCTTATGGGCCTACGGACAACCTTCGAACTCCTACTCGAAGCTACACCTTACGCTCCGGTGTATGGGTCCGAGGCGAGTGTTACCTTTAGAGGTTCAACTTCCTTCACTCGAGTTGCGAGTTGCAAACAAGATCACGACGAAGAAAACGCCAAACTACGACTCGAAGAATTAGAAAGCTTGGAAGGGAAAAGACTTGCGGCGCGACGAGAACTTAGAACTATACCAAGCTAAGATGGTTCAAGCTCATGACAAGCGGGTCCGCCCAAGAACCTTCGAAAGTTGGTGACTTAGTTCTCGTTCTCAAGAGACCTATTCTTGCACACCGCGAGATAGGAGGAAAATTTGAGCCCACTTGGGAAGGACCGTTTGTGGTTGAAACGAGTATACTCGGGAGGTTCCTACCCGGCTAGTGAATTGCCGGGGAGAACGACATATGCTTCGATCAACGGACGATACTTGAAAAAGTATTACGGCTACCGATGTTTCGAAGGAATGAATTCTTCATCCCTAAGAAACACGGGCGAAGTAATTACTTGTGATTGGGTCCGAACCCGAAAAATGATAAAATGTGCTAAAATAAATAAATAAATAATAATAAAATTTTCCCCGTTTTCTTCTCCAAATCAAAGTCCCTTTTCCGATCTTATCCTACTTCATTCTGTTAAAATATAAGAATAATAAAAAATGTATCTTTAATAAACATTTTCTTAATGTTCTTGTTCTTAGTACAACCCACGATCCTTTTCCTTGTCTTTTCGCGGGGAAATGTCGAACGGGCGGTTGGTCTTGAACTTTAAGAATGGCGTAAGCCTTGCACTCGATGAAAAGAGGGTGAAAGATGGAGCGATAATCGAGATTGACTCGGATTTCGCACCGGCGAGCCTACGATACGAGGAAAGTGAGGCGGGTCCCGAGTTAGCGAGAAGAAGCTGCCGGACGGACGGTGATGAAAGTGGGTGGCCCAAGCCACCGATCCAACAACAAGAAAAGAAAAGCAAACACCGAAGAAGACAAGAAAATGAAGTCCGTAGTCGCTACGGCGGAGGGCGAGCTTGTCGGCGCCGCGCCCGCGAGAGATTCAGAAGTTCGGAGAGCTACTCTCACGACCACGCAACGAAGGAATAAGAATCGCCGCATCCGTAAGATGTTAACAAAACTAGCCGCGGACCGGCGCGACGAGACAATTGCTAATGCCGGCACATACACTTCGAGGACACCGGTTCACCGGGAACTCGAAGAAAGGAGGCCGGCTCCTAGGATGACGAAAGAACCGGAGAAATCTCTAGAAGATCGGAAGAAAGAAGGCTACAACGCCACCGGATAGAACCACCGAGCGGTGCATGACCTTGTTGCGAAGCGACCCGGGGGATGTCCCGACGAGCATCATCCACGAGGAGCCGAGGTATGCGGGGGAACGTGAAGGGATTGAACCATATATCCCACAATATGTCACAAGGCCTCGCCATCGCGGATCATTCCGGAATACGAAGCTGGAGAGGATGCGAGAAAGTTGAAAAGAAAACTTTCGAATACTTCGAGAGAATTAAAGGAAGAAGAATCAACATACTAGAAGGCCTCGAGCTACACACCGACGTATTCTCGGAATATGAACAACGACAGAATCGTGGATTGTATCCGGGATACGAAAAGAATGGGCCGAAGCGAGCCGCCGAGGAAAACACATACTCGGAACCCCGGAGATGGATGCCGGGGAAAGGAAGAATCACAATACAATGCGGATGCTTGCTACAACTTTCTTGAAGATAGGAAGGAAACCCACCGGAATACTCCGTCATGGGCGAGTAGATCCGATGCCATCGGTTATCAAGAGAATGGTAAAAAGATTGATAACATGGAGAGTACTGCCGACAGATTGCATACCCAATAGCTGCATTATCAACATCTACAAACGGGGTGATTGCATACCCCCACATATTGATCATCGCGACTTCGTCGGACCTTTCGCACGGTCTCTTTCTTGAATGAGTGTAACATCATGTTCGGATCCGACCTCCGGATAGCGAGCCCGGGTGAGTTCGAGGGCCGATAAAGATACCTTCTACGGTGGGTTCCGTCATGATATTGCGAGGTAACGGAGCGGATATCGCAAAGCATTGCATACCGGGGTGCCGGTGGAGCGAATCTCGGTTACTTTCGGGAGGATGGACGACGACAAAATACCTTACCATTTCCGACCGGACCCGGAGCTAGAGAACCTCCGGCCTTACGAGCTGTGAGTTACATGGGAAATATCACACCTCCAACGTACATCTAGCGGCATCCTTGCCGAGGATGGCTTGGAAGGTGATGTTATTGACCATGTACCTCACTTATTCGGACATGGATTTTTGACGGATGATTCTTTTGATGGATCAACAAAGATCATACACGATCCGTTTTGAGTCTACATGGATTGTATGAAATATATTCCGGATCGAGTTGTATGATGTATTTTCAACATGATTGGAATGAAAGTGACCATGTCGCGTTTTTGGCCTTCACCTCTTTTGTGCAAATTGATTAGGAAACGCCATTAAAGTTAAATGAACTTCGAACAAAGAACAAAAAAGAAATAAAAAAAAGAAACGAAAGAAAACTTTCCTTAAAACTTAAAAAATGACAAACACCAAATTCACATGAACATTAAATAAACAATAAAATAAAATAAACCATTAAAAGATAAAAGAAATCAACACAAATCTCAAATTCCATACTTCCAAACTTCGATCTCGAATTCCATCCTTACAAATTTCAAATCAAATCCTCGATCGAATTCCGAATCCGATCTCGATCGAGTTTCGAACTTGATCTTCCAAATTTCAAATCAAATCTTAAATTAAATTTCAATCGAGTTCAAACTCATCCTTCCAAATTTCCAAAATTCCGAATTCGATCTTTCCAAATTTCGAGTCTCGATCAAATTCAAATTCGATTTCTTCCGGATCTCGAATCGAACATCAATTCGAACTTTTGGGTCGAGGATTTTTCATCCAAGTTATGCTTGCTTTAGGATTCTTTCCCTATTGCCTTTGAAATACATCAAAATTCAAACCTTTTGGGTCGAGGATTTTACATCCGAAGCTGCTTGCTTTAGGATTCTTTCCTGTTGCCTTTGAAATACATCAAAATTCAAACCTTTTGGGTCGAGGATTTTACATCCAAGTACCTACTTGCTTTAGGATTCTTTTCTATTGCCTTTGAAATACATCAAAATTCAAACTTTTGAGTCGAGGATTTTACATCAAGATATGCCTTGCTTTAGGATTCTTTTCTATTACGTCTGAAATACATCAAAATTCAAACCTTTTGGGTCGAGGATTTTACATCCAAGACTGCTTTGCTTAGGATTCTTTCCCTATTGCCTTGAAATACATCAAAATTCAAACCTTCAGGTCGAGGATTTTACATCGAAGACTATGTTGCTTTAGGATCCTTTTCTATTGCCTTTGAAATACATCAAAATTCAAACCTTTTGGGTCGAGGATTTTACATCCAAGACTGCATTGCTTTAGGATTCTTTTCTGTGCCACTGAAATACATCAAAATTCAAACTTTTGAGTCGAGGATTTTACATCCAAGGCTATACTTGCTTTAGGATCCTTTTCTATTGCCTTTGAAATACATCGAAAATTCAAACTTTTGGGTCGAGGATTTTACATCCAAGACTTACCTTGCTAGGATTCTTCCCTATTGCATTGAAATACATCAAATTCGAACTTTTGGGTCGAGGATTTTACATCAAGTCTGCACTTGCTTAGGATTCTTCCCTATTGCATGTGAAATACATCAAATTCAAACTTTTGGGTCGAGGATTTTACATCAAGATCGCATCTTGCTTTAGGATTCTTTCCCTATTGCATCTGAAATACATCAAATCGAATTCCGGGGTTAAGGATTTTACATCAGAGAGCTGCATTGCTTTAGGATCATTTCCTATCGCAATGAAATACATCAAAATCGAACTCTTGAGGTTAAGGATTTTACATCCAACACCGCTTTGCTCCGAGATCTCTTCTCATTGCAACGATTCAATCTAATCAATTCGATTTCCTTTCGAGGTTGGAGATGTTACATCTAAAACCTCGGAACTCAATTTTAATTTCGAATCGAATCCTTCGAATCAATTTTGACGAACTTCGATCTAAAAAAAACACTCGAGTTGAAATCTAAACTCGCACATCAAAACATAAATCTAAAACAAAATAAAATCTAAATCGAAATTCTCCTAGGTCATGTGATTTGGGATTCACCTCCTTTTCCTTTCCCAGGCGAGAGTTCGGGTATCTCCGGTTTTGGGAACATGCCCGATACTCCCGGCGGAAATTCTTTTGCTTAGTCTAAGTTCGTCACTTGGACATCCGTGTTGGTTTTGTTGATCGCTTCGGTCAACACCGATACGCGCGGTGTGCTCCGTCGGCTCACCACACCTATTGGGGGTCCATTTGTTGACCTCATTTTTGATGAGGTCTTCCCTTCTTCTTTTTAGTGCTTAGGATCTAGCCTTAGGCTTTTCCTTTGACTTATCTTAGAGGACTAGAATTGGGACCCGCCTTTTAGAAATTCAAACCACTTCTAAACTCCCTGCAAACTCCACAAATTTGACTATAGACCCCTAATCACCTAGAGGGTTGAAATCGAATGTGGAAGTTTAAAGGATGAGTTCCTATAGGACTCTTTGGCCTTGGAGCCGCTACAGGTGGCACTGATGCAGTGAAGGGGCTGACTTACACTACACTTACACACTACATTTCCACACACTTCCTAAAACCACACCCATACCCAACTTAACCTCCGACTCATGTAGGTGATTCACATGGATGGTCCTTAACCCTAAGCCCTTGGTAAGAGGTTAGGAACAACATAGTGAATGCCTCAAATGAGTCCTCTCATGGCTCATATGGGCTTGAAATGGCTTCATGGCTCAACCAAAATGATTTCTTTCCACCTAAATTCACCCGATCTTCAATTTCCCAAATTTTCGATTTTTGACCCCAGAGACCTACACTACTAAACCTACCAAAACACTGAAATTACCCAAATTTTTGCAAAATTTCCAAATTACCCAAAATTTTCCAAAATCAATCCCAAACATCTCCACATCACTTAAATTGATCATCCATACCCAAAAATACCAAAGATTCGAGAATACCCCCAATACCCTCCAAATAACCCAAAATACCCTTCTTGGCCTAAAAATCCAAAAATTCAAAAAAAATTCCCAGAAAATTCCAGAAAATCCCAAATATTCCCAATTTCATTTTGTCCAACTACACCATGGGCCAATTTTGTCAATTTACCCTACTTTTGTCAAAACCCCGATTTGACCCGTTTTAATCCAAAGTGAACCCGATGTCAAACCAAACCTACCCAATTGACCCCAATTTTGGTCCAATTCAATTCTAAACTTCAATTCAACATCCCCAATACCAATCTAGACCAAATCTAAGTCCAATTTGATTGACATTTGGATCCAATTCCACTTTTGACCTTAAGGCCCATTTTTTGACCTAAGCCCAAACCTAACCCAAATGAACCCAAACCCCAAAAATCAAAGCCCAACAAAAGTCAAAACCTCTTTGAAACATTCCCATAAACACTTCTCAACAATAATTCTACATCAATTTCAACCCTAGCCTAACATTGGCCCAACTTGGCCACTTGGACCTATATTGGCCCATTCACCAAAAGAATCCAAATCCAACCCAATTCAAGCCCAAACTACCCCAAATTTGCTTCAAGTTACTCATGACACATCCATGAGCTAAACCCAACAATTATTTGGCCCAACCTTTTACAAAAATTTTCATCCATGAACACATTCATAAACTTAAAAGCTACTTCCCTTAAACCCTTCTAAAAGCCCATTTCCTTCAAAATTCAAAAGCCCAAATCTACCCTAAAGCCCACATGACATCTCCATTTGTCATCCATTTAATTAAATCCATTACCTAAGTCCTAAAATCATCATTGAATTATTCCAAATGAAGCTTCATCCAAATTCTCATCAAATTACCAAAAATTTCTTAAAACCCATTTTTATGAAATTGACTCAACTTTCCCCGAAGCCGAAGACAAGCCATGCAAGCCATTGACAAGCCACATGAAGCCATGGGAGGCTTGACATGTGACCATGCCATTAATGGTAAAAGGAGGGGCTCCTTTCCTAATCTTTCATTAAGCCTTTTTACCTTAAGCATGTCGCACACTAAACCATGTTTAGCCGCCTCATCATGGATAGAGACCACACCACTCTCTCTTGGCGACCCAAGCCGATCCTCTCAGCCCAAAATCGAGCCATGGGGAGGTGAACCAAGCCCAAAAGGTGGGTTGACCCATTTGGACCCAAAATAGGCTCATCCCACATTCCATTTCAATCCGACTCCTTTACACATGGCAATTGCCGATTGATTGCACAAACCTCCGGCCCTGACCCACTGACCACGAGGGTGACCCATGCACAGCCGGCCGGCCACCGGGCCGCCGAGAAAACACCATGGCCGAGAGCTCGCATGTGAGCCGACATTGAAATTCTCACTTGCTGAGCCGCCCCATCCACAGTGGTCACCATGGCGATCTTCTCCTCGCCGAAGCAGGTGATCCCGAGCCCTAACTCTCCACGGGAGGCCCTCCACCCTCTCCTGATTTAAACTCCACCCCTCTCGGCCATGAGAGGAGCAAAGCACAAACCTTGCCAAAACTACGCCAAAATTGTTCCGGACCCTTCTCCACTCTTAGAGCACTTGATCCCAGGTGAGATCCCCTGCCATTTCTCCTCTGTAGCTCGATTTCGAGTTGAAATTCTACCCAAAACCGGGACACTTCTCCACGGTGAGCCAATTCCCAAATTGATTGGCTCTACACCTTCACCGGACCAAGGGAAGGTGTCCACCATCAAAAGCCCCATCTCCGGGCCACCCGGTTGCTCAGCCTCCGAAGCTTTATGATCGGGCTGTGGTCACTTTCATAGCTGAGCGATTCACCGGACCAGGAGACTTCATCCGGAGCTTGCGCGGGACCCGATCGAAGGTGCAACAACTCTCGGATTGAAGCCACACTTCTACGAGCTAAGGTATGAGTTAACTATCCATCCCGAGCTTACGGAGATTCTCCATTTCAAATGCCTTAGTTTCGATGCATGTTAGCCGTATAGATGTGTTCGTCTCTTGAGACGAATCCAGTAGAGTATAAGAACGTAAAAATCCATTGAGAATCGAGTGAGATCTTAAGGATTTAGTGTGGACGGCTCTCGGGTGAGAACACTTGGGGACGATGAACGGATGCGCGTCCATTCGATACACGCGCGCACGGACGGCCGGGATTGCGTCGGACCGAGAGACGGTACGAGAACCGCGGGGCCCGGGCTGCCGACTCGAGGTGGCGGCGTCGAATGGGAGCGCGACGCGTGTGCGTTCGGAGGCTGCCGAGGGTTGACGCGGCGCCGCGTGGATAAATAGATAAATAGGGTATTTTCTTATTTATTTAATTCCCTAAACTTCAAAAATTCATATCTCTGTATAGAAAAATCACAAAAATAAAATAAAAATACCCTCTTGCTCAGTGAAGAGAGGAGAATAATGTGGAAAAGAAATCATTTAATTTCATCAAGTATTTTATTTTTTATAATTTATTTACTCTCTGCATTGTTTTAATTCTCCATGCATGCATACAATTCACCATGGCATGAGACCATAGGAGCTTTTGAAGCCTCCGAATTTGGGAACATTCACTGAATTTTCCAAAGTCGGAGGCCATCCCTATGAAGAGTTCTTGATTTTTCAAGTTCGGAGTCACTGTTTTGAGTATTTTAATTCCAGTAAATAGCATGTTGTGAAATAAATTCTAGGAAAATTTGGTGATGTTCCTTATGACCAGAGAACCCTAGGAAAAATAGGTTTTGACTTAGTTTATTTAAAACAACCCTAATTGGCTTAAACACCCAAAATAGGTCTTTAATTAATTAGAGTTAACCAGGCATCAAATTGACTTGAAATCAATTCTCCACTGACCTTTAGGATCAGAGGAACCCACCATAAAAATTTGAGGTCAATTGGACTTGGTTAGCCCTACTAATTGGGTTGATTAAGTCACTTAGCCATTTTAAACTTTAAAAATTCATAACTTTTAAAATACTTTTAAAAAATTCACCAAATTGGTTTTGGAGCCTCTCTGATATCAGGGAAACCTAAGAAAATTAAAATTTCAATTTTCTAAAAAAGTTGATTTTTAATAATATTTTAATATTTTTAATAATTAAAAAATAATAAAAATCACAAAAATAATAAAATTCACCAAAATGTCATATTTTGAATTTTAATCACTTAGGAACAAATCCCACATTTTTCCTAGGTCTATTTAGTGAGATATTGAATTTTAAAACCCTAGGGTAATTTTAAAATTAAAAAAATGTATTTTCTAGCATTTTCACTAAAATAATTACAATAAATCATAAAAAAATCAGAAAATTGCAAAATTTGCTTCTCTGGTTTCCTTGGTATCAGAGAGATTTTTGAAAAAATATAAAACCCATTTTTCAACATTTATTTTATTTTTAAATTAATTAATACTCCAAAACTTAAAATAATTATAATAAAAATAATATGATTCAAAAAATCACCAAAATTGGTCCAAGTGCTTCTCTGGTCATTAGGAATGTCCCCTAATTTTCTTAAGGACAGAAACTTTTCCTTGGTCATGTTATTAAATTTTCCTTGAAAATCTCTATTTTCCACCAAAAATAATTATATAAATAAATTAAATACAGAAAAATCAAATTTTCTCCTCTCATGTCTTTATTGACATATGAGTGAAGTCACATAAAAATTTCAAGTTCATTTGAGTTCAATTTAGTGAGTTATGAAATTATTAAGCTAAAGGGGTAAAATGGTAATTAAACTTTTAACCCTTAATTAAAACTTTAGGTTTAATAAAAAAATCAACAAGTAAAATATTTGATCTTAATCTGATTTGGATGATTGAAATTTAAATAATTAAAGGGTAGAAACCCATTAAATAATTTTAAAATGATTAAACTTTAATTAAATAATAGATTAAATTTGGAGGAATAATAAATTGGAATTATTAAAATAAGGGATATTTATTAGGAAGAGATTTATTCTTTAATTTAAAAAGTCCCTAAATTAATTATCTCATTAATATTCAACTCTTAATTAAAATGATAACTCGAATTTGAAACATTAAAAGACTTAATTAAATTATTAAACTCTTTTAAAATTTTAATTAAAATTAAAAATAAAGTAAATTAAGGATAAATTAAAATTAAATTAAATTTAACAATTAAATTAAATAATTAAATTAAATTAAATTAAATTAAATTAAATAATTAAATTAAATTAAATTAAACAATTAAATTAAATTAAATTAAATTAAATTAAATAAATTAAATTAATTAAATAAAATTGAATTAAATCAAATTAAATTAAATTAAATAAATTAAATTAAATAATTGAATTAAATTAAATTAAATAAAATTGAATTAAATCGAATCAAATTAATTAAACATCAAATCAAATTAAATCAAACTCAATCAAATTGAATTAAATTAAAACTCAATTAAAATTAAATTAAATTGAATTAAATATAACATCACTTAAAACAGAAAGAAAATAAATTTAAAAACAACTTGAACAACTTATTCCAAATTTAAACTCTTTAACTTAAACCGAGATCATTTGAATACTAACTTACCCTTGAAAGCTTTAGTTATTATAACTCCTAAATAAAACATTAAATGAAGTGTCAACTTCACTCATAGGAGTATTCGAATGTCCAGATTCATTGAAAGCGAGTTAACAAAACTTGAAATTCTTGGACGATTAATTCATTTGTATAATTAAATTCATTTGGACTTAAAACAATCCTAGAAATATTGAAAAGATGTTTAAGATCCTTCTTAAGCACTTCCTCGATATGATAGGACATTTATAAGAACGATTGAATTTGATTATTCTTTGATGAAGAAAATCGTCCTTAAACTAAAACACAAAGAACACTAGACGTCATAGGAAATGACTAGCTTATAGGATTAGGAATTTGGTAGAAAACCATAACCTTTCCCTTAGCCTTACTTAGGAACTTGCTTAAGTATGCTTAATTGTGTTTTAAGTGTAGCTTGGGATGACGGGAAGACCCTCCAGGTACGCTTTTATTTTTATTGCAATTTACTTTCCAGCAATTTACATTATTGCAATTTACTTTATTGCAATTGCGTTTATTTTTTTTTTTTTTTCTTCTTGCATGATAAAACAGCTGTTGCATGAAAACCCACACCTTTAGGATAGCCCCTAAAACTGAAACCAAAATTAAGTTAAAAGTCATTGCAAGATAAAATTCACCGCCACAACATTCCAAAATATAAAACAACTCAAAATTTAATCACAAACGAACACAAAACTACAACTACAACTAAATTAAAACGTCTCGTTGGATGATCGGGAATACCTCGGATGATGTAACCTACGTGTTGCTTAACGGGATTTCCACGGTCTAAATGAAAGTGTGGAACTCATTCGGTTGAGTTTAGCAAATTCATACGGACTAAGTGAATCCGATAAAAATAATGATGCGGAAGGATGGAGCAGTGGGATCTTAACCGGTGTCGTTATAATCAACTTTAAGATTTGTTTTAATCGAAATACAAAACACTTGGAAAATTAAGACTTCTCTAGACCAAAACAACTTCTCTCATCTCGCGATTTATGACTTCTAAAACTAAACCTCTGCAACAATAAGGAACTTGGAGCATGGTGGGCGGCACGGCCATCGTCGTCGACAAAACTTGAACCTACTTCGACAAAACTTTTTAGAATTAAATAACCAAGCCATAGGACTTCGAGGTAGCTTGCACTGAGTGCGACATAAATCCTCGACTCTTCGTTAGGCATTTGCATTGCAAATTAAGCCCTAACCGGTCTTAGGATTCCGAGGTAGTCGTCCGATACTGACAATAAACCCTCACATCTTCTAAGTTTATTTGTTTGATTTTATCATACAAATATAAGTCCTAATTAATTAAAATTAGCGAGATTGAAATATCAAATAAACATTAGGACTTTCCTAAATTCAAACCAAACAATAGGATAGTCGGGAAATTATCGAAGTTCACTTCGAATCGGTGATTTCTCCTACCTCTCTTCCTTTGGATTCACAAAACAAAATGTTCCAAAACTTGATCCATTCCCTATTGAAATTCCAAAATTCAATCTTTGAAAACCTTAAACTTTGAAATTCTTGAGAGCGAGAATTATTGGTTATTATCGAGAGTTTTCTTAGGTGATTCTCGTCACTTAAGATGTAATTAACTATAGGGGCTTGCCCTTATAGGGAATTTTAAAGAACCGGAGTAATATAAACCACGTTTAATGTTTTCATATTAAGCGAGGGAAACTTGTCGGCTTATAAAATTGGTTCGCAGACCAAACGGATGTCACTAATCTTCTAGTTTATTTAATCAAGCCCCACCATCGAGCGAGTGTGTCCATCCTTAGGGATAGATACACGGTTTGTGGTGCGGTGCTCGTTTATATAAACTATTTGGGATGTGAGGTCGGTTTAATCTCATATCTTAAAACCTTCAAATTTAAAATTATTTTCAAAATCAAATACTACTTTTTCAAATTATTTATTTTAATTAAATTAAAAAATTCGCCAGACGATTTACGTTAGGCGACCCCTCTTCAAAATAAAACACGACCTGAAAATATGCCGACACGCCAGCGAAACGTCGGCAGCTCCGAAGGGGTACGTGTCGCGCTGTGATTGGGCGCCGCCATCTGAGTCATCCGTCCCGGGCCCCGCGGTTCACGTAACATTCCCTGGTCCGGCGCAATCTGAATCGTTCGCTCGATACACGCGCGATCCAACGGCTCCTGGTCATCGTCTACGACTGGTGTGCACCCGTGACCGTCGACCTTCTAACCACTAATTTCTCGCTCGATTCTCGACGGATTTTCGTGTTCTTATGCTCTATGGATTCGTCTTGAAGAGACGAACACATCTATACGGTAAACATGCATTTAAATTGACTCAAATTAAAATGAGAATCTCTGGAAGCTCGGGAAGAAGAGGGAGTCGCATACCTTTGCTCGGAGAAGTGAAGCTTCGATGCGAGAGTTGTTACACCTTCGATTGGATCCTAGTAAGCTCCGGATGAGGTCTCCTGGTGCAGTGAATTGTCTAGGTTGGACTTCGACCACAGCCGATCACAAAGCTTGGAGGCTGGAACAAGCTGGGTGGCTTTAGAGATGGGGCTTTCGGTGGGGAACTTCTCCTCTTGGTCCGGTGAAGGTGTAGGACCAATCGATTTGGGAATTGGCTCATTGTGAAGAAGTGTCCTGGTTTTTGGGCTAAAGTTTGAGCTCGAAATTGGGCTCGGCTAGAGGGAATCGAGGCTGGAATTCGGTGGGGATCGGGTGCTCTATGTATGGAGAGTGATGCGGAGTGATTTTGGCGAGTTTTGGCAAGGTTTGTGCTTAGCCCCCTTTGGCCGAGAGGGTGAGGGGTTTAAATAGGCATGGGCTGGAGGCTCTCCGGGGAGTTTAATGGTTGGGATCGACTGCTGCGAGTGAGGAGAAGAACAGCTGCAATGGCCATTTGGAGTGAGGCGGCTCGGCGAGGTGGAATTCAAATGTGGCTCCTCCCGAGGTTTCGGGCATGGTGTTTTCCGGCGGCGGGTGGCCGGCCGGCCGAGGTCGGGTCACCCTCGAAGCTCGGGTGGGTCGAGGCTGGAGGCTTGTGCGATCGGTTGAGGTTTGACATGTGTAAAGGAGTTTGATTTAAATGGAATGGGAGAAGGCTCACTTTGGCTTGGTTTGGGTCAACCCACCATTTTGGGCTTGGTGCACCCTTCCAAGCTCGATTTTGAGCTGAGGGAATCATTTAGGTCGGCTTAGAAGGAGTGGTGAAGTCTCCATCCATGATGAGGTGGCTAAACATGGTTTAGTGTGTGACATGATTAAGGTAAAAAGGGTTAAAGGAGGTTTAAGAAAGAACCCCCTCTTCTTGCCATAAATGGACTAATGACAAGTCAAAGCCCTCATGGCTTCATGTGGCTTGAGAATGGCTTGTTCATGGCTTCATTTGGCTTGGGAAAAGGTTGATTTGTTTCATGAAAAGGGTTTTAGAAATTTTTGACATTTAGGGGGTAATTTGACATGTGGCTTGATTTGGAATGGTTTAATTGATGATTTTGAAACTTAGGGGTGATTTTGATCAAATGGATGATGAGGGGAAGTGTCATGTGGGCTTTAGGATGATTTGGGCTTTTAAAATTTAATGAAGATGGGCTTTTAAGAAGGTTTAAGGGAAGTGGGCTTTTAAGTTTAAGGATGTGTTCATGGATGGGAATTTTTGTAGAAGTTTGGGCCAAATAGTTGTTAGTTTTGGTTTAGGGATGTTTCATGGATAATTTGAAATAGATTTAAGGTGGTTTGGGTTTGAATTGGGTTGAATTTGGGTTTATTTGGTAAATGGGCCAATGTAGGTCAAATTGGGCTAACTTGGGCCAATGTTGGGCTAGGGTTGAAATTTATGTAAAATAAATGTTGAGAAATGTTTATGGGAGTGTTTCAAAGAGGTTTTGGTTTTGGTTGGGTTTTTATTTTGAGGTTTGGGCCTATTTGGGTTAGGTTTGGGTTTAGGTCAAAATTGGGCTTTTTGATTTTGGGTTGAATTTGAGTGGGGTTCGGGTCAAAATCTTGGGCAAATCATGTTAGTGTTTTGTTTATGGGGATGTTAAGGAAGGTTTAGAAAAGATTTGGGGTTAATTGGAGTTGAATTGGGTTAGTTTGGGCTAAGTTTGGGTCATGGGTCCAAATTTGGGCTTTAAGGCCCAAAGTGAAATTGGATCCAAATGTCAATCAAATTGGACTTGGATTTGGTTTAAATTGGTATTGGGAATGTTGAATTAAAGTTTAAAATTGAATTGGACCAAAATTGGGGTCAATTGGATAGGTTTGGTTTAACATTGGGTTCACTTTGGGTTAAAATGGGTCAATTTGGGGGTTTTGACAAAAATAGGGTAAATTGACAAAATTGGCCCATGGTGTAGTTGGACAAAATGAAATTGGGAATATTTAGGATTTTCTGGAATTTTCTGGGAATTTTCTGAATTTTTGGATTTTTAGGCAAGAAGGGTATTTTGGGTATTTGGAGGGTATTGGGGGGTATTTTTGGAATCTTTGGTATTTTTGGGTATGGATGATCAATTTGAGTGATGTGGAGATGTTTGGGATTGATTTTGGAAAATTTTGGGTAATTTGGAAATTTTGCGAAAATTTGGGTAATTTGAAGAGTTTTGGGTAGGTTTAGTAGGTGTAGAGGTCTCGGGGTCAAAAATTGAAAATTTGGGAAATTGAAGATTGGGTGAACCTAGGTGGAAAGAAATCATTTTGGTTGAGCCATGAAGCCATTTCAAGCCCATATGAGCCATGAAAGGACTCGTTTGAGGCATTATTTATGTTGTTCACTAACCCTCTTAGCGAGGGCTTAGGGGTTAAGGACCATCCATGTGAATCACCTACATGAGTCGGGAGGTTAAGTTGGGTATGGGTGTGGTTTTAGGAAGTGTGTGGAAATGTAGTGTGTAAGTGTAGTGTAAGTCGGCCCCTTCACTGAGACCAGGGCCACCTGGAGCGATCCTAAGGCCAAAGAGTCCTATAGGAACTCATCCTTTAAACTTCCACATTTGATTTCGACCCTCTAGGTGATTAGGGGTCTATAGTCGAGTTTGTGGAGTTTGCGGGGAGTTTAGAAGTGGTTTGAATTTCTAAAAGGCGGGTCCCAATTCTAGTCCTCTAAGATAGTCAAAGGAAAAGCCTAAGGCTAGATCCTAAGCACTAAAAAGAAGAAGGGAAGACCTCATCAAAAATGAGGTCAACAATCCCTGAAACCTCCACAAAAATCAAATTAAACTCACCCACACCTTCATCAGACCAAGAGAGAAAGTTCCCTAGTGGAAACCCCCTCACCAGGCCACCTAATTGTGCTAGAGACCAAAGCATGAAATTGGGTTTGGTGGAAATCATACTCGGGCATCTCACCACAGCTCCATGCTTCATTCCTTGCTTCCTTGGACTCCAACGAACGTGCCGAGCCCCTCTGATTGAAGCTTCATTTCTTAGAGCCAAGGTATTGAACTCTTCCTTTCTGAGAGCTTCTTTCGATTCTCCATTTTGTTTGGATCAATTTCAATACATCATATCCGTATAGATGTGTTCGTCTTGTTGAGACGAGTTCATAGAGCCCAAGATCATGTAAATTGGTTAAGAGATGAGGGAGATCTTAGGGTTAGAAGGTGGACGGCTCTCGCGGTGCACCAGTCGTAGACGATGACTAGGGACCGTTGGATGGCTTGTGTATCGAATGGACGATCCAGATTGCGTCAGACTGGAGCACGGGACGATACAGCGGGCCGCATGGCGTCCCAATCAGATGGCGGTGTTGAATGGAGGAGCGACATGTGGCCTTTAGGAGCTGCCGAGGAAGAGGTGGCACCGCGTGGATAAGTAGGAAATTAGGCTATTTTCCTAATTTATTTAATGCTAAGAACTTCAAAAATTCATAACTTTGCATAGAAAAATCACAAAAATAAACTAAAAATAGCCTATTGCTCAATAAACAGAGGAGAATGATATGGAAAAAGAATTAATTTATTTTGTTAATAATTTTATTTTTAATTAATTTAATACTATTTTGAGTATTTTAATTCTCCATTTGCATACGCAATTCACCATGGCTTGAGACCATAGGGCTTTTGTAGCCTCTGTTCTTAGAAACATTCTCTGAATTTTCTAAGGCCAGAGGCTATATCTATGGCAAGTTATTGATTTTCCAAGTTTATGTGTCTGTTTTGGTATTTTAATTCTAATAACTAGCATATTGATTGGAGAATTCTAGAAAAATTAGGAGAGGTATTGACCCACAAATTTATATTATGATATTTTAATTTGATTGCAACGAAGCCAAAAACTTGATCCCACTATATTATATGTATAGAATTGTAATTGTTTATGTTGTGAATGCTACGCAAGTATACGTATCGTATCGAAGTAATACGGGGCTCCAGTGAAGTCTCGGTTATCGATCCCACGAGGAAAGAGAAAATTAAATAACGACTAATTTTTAAAATAATAATAATAATAATAATATACGAAAATTTGGAATTCGAATTTAAGCGCAATAAAGTAAACTAAGTATTTTAATTAGATAAATTAACTAAGTAGAAAATTAATACGAATTACGAAGTGCGGGAAATAAAACTAATTGCTTAAATAAGTCTTAAATATTCGGAAAAAGTATCTTGCCCCTTGTTTAGAAATTTAAATGATTGATGAATTTAAATAGATAATGTTAAGGTATTGTGACAAATAGGAGCATTCCTATTCTTTACCCTTTGGTCGAGTGTAAAGAATATTGACTAATCCTATGTTTGATTCGCGAATCACGGCTGAAGCTGGGAGGATACTGACTGCCATCGAGCTCCCACGTTTCTCTCGCACTGAGAGCTAACATCTACACTTGACTCTCAAACAATATGACCGAATTGAATATTTTAGTTTGTCACACTAAAATGCTCGATTCTACGCCGATGATATTATTTCCTATTTATTTGCACCTCCTTCAAGGCTTTTGAATTCCAGAATATCGGATGTAATTTTTACTATAGTTGATAATCAACATATTTTAACAAATCAAATGGCCGGTTGAAAAGTAAATTAAGTTTTAAGTAAAAATCATCACAATTTATTAATATATAAAAGTATCTTTATTTTAATTTCATCAAATCACTTAATTTCATAACAGGGAGAAAGACTAAATAAACTACTCAGAATGCATGGAAACTAAACTAAGCATGTATTTCATTTAAAGTTAAAAACAATAAATACAAATACTTATCTTAATTTATCCCCAAGCAGACTCCTCGCAGTTCCTTTGACTCTTCCTTCCAGTACAGTAAAACTCACTAAAAACTCACTAACTCACTCAAGAACTCTCTAAGACACACACTAAGACACAAAACTGCACTCTAAAGACACTTAGAACACAAAAGATTGGACTTAGAACACAAAGACTGCACACTAAAGACTTAATTTCGGCTTCATATATAGAGGTGAGCAAAGGACCAAGAGGTGTGTAAGCGTCCCGTCAAAAGTGTCCGGGTTCGATGTATCTGCACCATTTGAACTAGGCTCGCCGTCGGCGACTAAGCTACCTCAGTTGTCGGCGAGGCTCAGAAGATCTTCGAGCCGCTCTAGCTCGGCTGTCGGCGGGCTCGGGCTCGTTGTCGATGAGACGGTTATAAATTCTTCGAATTTTCTTCTCGTAACCTCGCCGTCGGCGAGTCTCGATCTCGCCGTCGGCGACTCGGCCAAATTGCATGATCTTGCTCAAATTCGCTCCTTTTTATGATTTTTACTTTTATTACCTAAATTATTCATTCCTGCAATAAAATAAAGAAAATACCCTTCTTTAAAGTGCAATTTCATCAAAAATAAGTATGAATTTCTTAATAAATTTTTCGGCGATCGGGTACCACTAGGAATAGAGTACATCGATTTGGCTCGTTGTTCGCGAACAGCTCGTGTTCGGCTCGTTAAGCAGCTCGTGTTCGGCTCGTTCGTTAAGCTTAACGAGCCGAACACGAACAAATTTTTAAGCTCGAAATATAAACGAGCCGAACACGAACAACAGTTTGTTCGCTCGTGTTCGGCTCGAATTGGCTCGAAAATAAATAAATAAATAAATATATATATATAATAAATATTAATAAATTTAAATATTAAAATTTATAATTAATTAAAATTTTAAAAAAATAAATTAGCAAATTTTTTATAATCCTATTACATAACAAATTTTTTATTAATATTACTGATATAAATATTATATTTTTATATAAAAATATAATATAAGTTATATAATTATAATATATCTATTATCTAATACTCTTAAAAACCCTAACCGGCCTCCCCTATCCCCATTCGCCCCTCGAAACATCTTGGGTTCCGCTGCGGCGCTGCCTCTTGACCCTCTTCTATTTCTTCTTATTCTCTTCTCTGATCTACTCGACACTTAGGGTTTTTCGGCTGTGCTACGGCTTAGTGGGTGTTCTTCTGCTGATATATACTTCTATACTCCTCGGATATTCAGTGTTGAATCGATTGGTTGCTCGATATTCTTGCTTCGTTCATTGGTTGCTTGTTTGGTAACCTAGGTGATATCTCTGAGTATATTTTCTCTAATATTTCATATTTATCTTCAGGTTCGCCTCTTATCTTAAATATTCTTAAATTTCTTTTAGATTTATCTAGATTTTTTGAATGAAATCTAGCTTTGTAGGGTTTTTGCAGCGAGATGTCGCATATTACATGTATGTCTGCATTTTTTATGGATGAAATCTGATATAAGAGTTTTTTTATGAAATTTAGTTCGGTTATTGTGCATTTGTGTAGTGATTCATGCAGATTTAAGCGTATGTGTTGTGTTTCAGCTTGTTTTTTATGGACGACATTGTGAAAAGTGAAGAGTACAATGCTTCTTTGAACTTTTTCAGATTTTTTAACTTTATCAGTTTCACTTTGATGGTTTAGGGCTGCATCTTTGTGGAGTGCATGCACATGGATGTATTATTTTCCGCCAAACGGTAATGCTTGGGCTTATGCAAACTGAAAAAATAACTTGGTGCTCCACTTAAAGCTTTAAGTTGGCTTAAACTTATTTAAGAACAAAAGTGTGTAAGCACTGTGAGAAGTGACAAAAGTCCTTAACTCATCTTTTTTTTTTACTTTCTCCTACTCAAATAGAGTTCTCAAAGGATGGTTACCTTGGACATCTCTCTATTTGCATGCTAGGTATGATTCTTTTTTTACGGACAACTTTGTAAAAGCTGAAGAATGTAATGCTTGAATAGAGTTCTCAAAGGATGGTTAGCTGGAGATGTTCTTTTCTGAGATCAATCTTTTCGGGAATGTATTATGTTAATTCTCATGATTGAAAAAAATCGTTCTTTTATATATAGAGTCTGAGAATAGGGTTTTCTTTTTTCCTTAGTGGATGAAAAAGCCTATAATTTTTTATCTGCATAGCTTCTTTTCTCAATGGCTCTAATATGCTTTGCAATGGATTTGTTGGCCATGGAGAACTTAGAAATTCTTCCATTAAGTGTCAAGCTTGATGAAATCATCATCAAACTTTTATTCATGGAGGTGCTTTGTTGTGCTTTTATCTTCAACTGATGTGTGCAAAACCTATACTTATATTTCAATGAAAGCTTGATCAATTCAATGTGAATATGCTATATTCTGATATAGTCATATACATATGGCATTTAAATTCTAAAAGAGATGGAGAAATTTGCAGGCATTTATGTATCTTACATATGCAGAATTTGCAGGCATTTATTTATCTTACATATGCAGAATTTATGCAGAATTTGCAGGCATTTATGTATCTTACATATGCAGAATTTATCTTACATATACAGAATTTTTATGGATATGCACTTGCATTGTGTTGCTTTTGCTGGGTAAAATGAGGGCAAGATACATTGATAACTTTCTTCCTTTAGATAGAAATTTTAGATTAAAGATAGATAAAAGAGATGGTTACCTTGGAGATCTCTCTATTTGCATGCTAGATATATCATATGGTTATTTTTTTATGGGCATGCATCTATGTGGATGTATTATTCTATTTTTATGGGCATGCATCTTTGTGGAATGTGGAGTTCATGGGCTTAATTTGTTTAATAGAAAAAGTGACAAGAGTACTCATAACATCTCTTCTTTACTTTCTATTTTTATGGGCCTGCTAGATATGATTCATATCTCATTGTTGTTGATGATGATGTTTTGGTTGTGCTTACATGATATTGATTCATATCTCATGATACTAATTCCGTTGTTTTGATTTCATTTAGTGTGCAAGTATGTCTGAAATAAATCCCTCTCAATTAGAATCATCCAGGTAATAAAATGATAGCGAGAAGCTCATACTAGCAACGAAATTGTTGATCTCACTTTACCAAACACGGGGGTAGAAGAAGTACCTCAAGTTGTCATTGACAATAGCAGTGAAGAAACCTTAACTAAGAAGGGTAGGAAGAGAAAGTCAGCAGTGTGGGATTATTTTATGGATACAACAGTTTCGATTAAGGGTGTCCCTACTTCGTTTTGGCAATGCACATGCTGTCGTTCTAAATTTCAGAAGTCTAAAACAGGAACTACTTCTCAACTTCTACGTCATGTTAGGGAATGTGGGCAAATCAAAGCGAAAAGTAAGCAAGCCATCGATTCTGAAAAAAGGCAAAAAATGCTAAATTTTATGCCACTAGATGTTGCTGTAGATGTTGAAATCCCTATATTTCATGACTCAAAAAGCTACGATCATCATGAAGTTAGAGAGATAATCTCTAAAATGATTATAGTGCATGAGTATCTGTTTAGTATTGTTGAACATACATGGTTTAACATTCTTTTGAAATCCTTGAACCCAAATTATGAAAAAGTTTCAAGGAATACAATAAAAAATGACTGCCTTAAGGTTTATGACTTTGAGAAAGAGAAGTTGAAAAAACAATTTAGTAGTTTGGTAGCTCATTTCTTTTTTACAAAATCTGAAAACAAAGTGTTCTTTCTTTTTTAAAAAAAACTGGAAATTTCTTGGTCTTCTTTATCTAAAAATCTGAAAGAATAGAGGGGGAAAGACATTGAATGGTGATGTTTTATATTGGTATGTGATGTTTTAAAAATCTGAAAGAATAGAGGGGGAAAAACAAAGTGTTCTTTTATGTCCTGAGATAAATGCTAGAATTTTTAGAAATTAAAATTTCAATGTTAATTCAATTCTCTAGAACATTAAAAATGTTCTCAGATACAAGAGTAGAATATGAAAATTCAGGCAAGACATCTCCTTCCACATTACATCCTTTTTCAATTTGCAACTTGTACAGCTTTATGAATTCTCTCCATCTTATAATTGTCTCTCTTATGGTTTCAAAAGCTACTGGTGGCTTTCTTTATTTTGTCTTATGAGGCCACTGGGCATTTATTTATAAGGCTTATTCTTCCTTATAACCTTCTAGCATCATTCTCTTTATGGTACCTTTTGGTGTCTTTGAGGATCACTCTAACGGTGGCTGCTTCACATATTTTCAGGATTCAATATTGCTTGGCCATATTCTTAAGTCATGGCTCTCGGTATTTTCAATATCTCTTTAGTTATTTATGCATCTTGTTGGGGTACTGTTCTTATATAATGCAGTTATCTTGTTGGTGCATTGTTCTTCTATATGCTTTATATGGTTGTTAGCAGTAAAAAACAAGCATTCTAGCTACTTCAAAGTATTAGTGCCGGTGCAAGAAACATAAATAATCATTCGTATTGAGGTGAGCTTTACCTTTTATCTGTTTGTTGAGGTGAGCTTCCATGAGATCTGGCATTAAATTGGGGAGAAATGGCAATATTACAAGTATTTGAGAAAAATATCTCACGTTGCAGCTGTAGCAAATTTTGTATTTATTGTTGCAATAAATTGATGTTATTATGTGATATGACTGTTATATTGATTAGTTAATATTTTATCTTGCTTGGCTGCTGGGTTTTACAGCACTTAGATTGAGGCTTGACGAGAAATTAATAAATTTTAGCTATTAAAAATATATAGTGGTGATTAGGCTCCTTCAGCAGAATCAGGTTGGGGCCGTAGGGCTTTCAGTGCTATTATAATTGTGCTCCGTCGGGTTGGGGCCATAGGGCTTGCTTCTGCTTAATTGTGACGCATGATTTAAATTTAAAATGAAACTTTAAGTAGGTTTTTGGGAGGATGGATATCCATGCTAGAGTTGCAATGTCAATGATATCCATGCTAGAGTTGCAATGTCAATGATCCTTTCACAAGTGCCACCTTTATATATAAGTTCATTTTTTAAGATAATATAGATATTTGGAGGACAGATGTTAATCTCCATCACTATCACTATATTATATATTTTTATGGGTTCTTGATAAATATCTTAATGACAGTTGTTCAATCTTGATTGTGATCTACTTTTATGTTGTTATATGTATTGAAGATGTACAGATTATGGTTTATTAGAATCGCTTGATGGTCTTAGATGAATTGAAGAATGGCTGAAAGAAAGATAAGTGGAAAACTCTCGCTTTAGTATGATTTCGTTTTATTAAATCGTTCATACGTATTAAATTATTTTAACGTGATGAAGTGTTTATATGTGCGAAGCGCAAGAAGACGTCGTCGAGATAGGGATCGAGATGCGAAAAGGAGAAGAGTTGCGATCTTGCGGATAAAGAGCGAAAGTGAGGACTCGCTGAGGCTTCGTCATTACTCATTTAAAATTTCATGTATTTTTTTATTTTTTTAGGTAAAAATTTAATGTAATTTTTATTGAAATATTCATGAGATCTTGATTTTTATTTGAATTTTTATTTATATTATTTGTATTTTTGTTTGATTTGTAAATTGTAAAATTTTATTTGAATGAAGTTGTTATTATTGTGTAAAATTTTGTATACAAAAATAAACTTTTTTTATGTACTAAAATTTTGTTTGAAATTTATTGTTGAAATTTATTCTTGAAATTTGTCTCAAATTAAATTATAAATTTAAACGAGTTTTTTAAAAAAATTCTGAATTTATTTTATTTTAAAAAATTAATTATTATAATAATTTTATATTCAACGAGCGATTTCGAGCCGAACACGAACACGAATAAGTTTTTCGAGTCGAACACGAACACTCTGTTCACGAGCCATTTCGAACACGAGCCGATTTCGAGCCGAGCCAATTTCGAACGAGCCGAACACGAGCCTACCCTGAGCTCGCTCAAGCTCGGCTCGTTTACAGCCCTACCTAGGAAAATTATGGTTTGGTTTAATTCCTTAAGAATAACCCTAATTAGCCCACACACTTGAAATTGAATTTTAACTAATTAGGAGTAACCACACATCAAAATCACTTGAAATTAATTCTCCACTGTCACTTAGGATACAGAGAACCTCACATAAAAAATTTGAAGTCAATTGAAAATGATTTAACCCACTAAATGAATTGTTTAAGTTACATGACCATTTTCAAAATTAAAAAATTCATAAAACCCAAAAGTACATTTCAAAAATTCACCAAATTGGTTTTGTGGACTCTCTGATGTAAGCGGAGTCTAAGAAAATTAAAATTGGATTTTTCTAAAAAATTTCATTTTTAACCTATTTTTGAATATTCTAATAATTAAAAATAATAAAAATCACAAAATTATTAAAAATAAAAAAATGTCATATTTTGTTCCCTAATCACTTAGGAACCAACCAAATGTTTTTTCCTAAGTCTCTAGGTTAAGATATTGAATTTTAAAGGCCTAATACATTTTTTAACATTAAAAAAATGAATTTTCTTAACCTTCCACTAAAATAATTCTAATAAATCAAAGAAAAATCAGAAAAATATAAAATTTGTTTCTCTGAGTTCTTTGAGGCAAAGCGACTTAAAAAAAATATAAAATATATTTTTCAACTTTAATTTTATTTTATAATTAATTAATACCTTAAAATTTGAAATAATTATAATAAATAAAATATAATTCAAAAAATTAACCAAAATTGGTCCAAATGGTCTTACAGTCGGTAGGAATATCTCATAATTTTTCTAAGGACAGAAACTTTCACTTGGTCATGTTGTTGAATTTTCATTGAAAACCCTTATTTTCCACAAAAATAATTATATAAATTAAATTAAAAATAGAAAAATAACATTTTCTCTTCTAATGTCTTAATTGGAATGTGGGTGAGGTGACATAAAAATTCTAAGTTCATTTGAGTTCAATTTAGTGAGTTATGAAGTGAATATCCTTAAAATGACATAAAGGTAATTAAGAATTTTTTAATCCTAATTAATATCTTAGGCTTAATCAAAGGGAGGGTAAAATATCTGATCTTAATTCTCTTTTAGGTGATTAAAACCTGGAAAATTAAAAGGTAGAAACCCATTAATTATTTTGAAAATATTCAAAATGAATCTTAATAAATTAAATAATCTAAATTTTGGAAAGATAATTAAAAGTTTGGATTGCTAAAATGGGGATGTAATTTAGGGAGATTGCAATCATTTAATCTAAAATCCCTAAATAAATCACTCCAATAGTATTCAACTCTTAATTAATTTTAAAGATATTATGATTAAAATTAATAATTAAAAGGGAAATTACTTGTTAAATAAATTAAAGCTTAAACATTAAATGATTTAATAATCAAATTAAAAATAAGTTTAAAACATTAAAATTAGTTTGAAATCACTTGAGAATAAACTTAAAACAAATTTGAAATATTCAGTAATATTAAAATAATTCATAATTAAAAAAATGTGGAGATTAAACCAATTAAAGCCAACATAAAATAATGTGATTAATTCAAATCAAATTTAAATCATCAAAATTTAATGAAATTAAATAATTTAAACATTTCGTTCAATCTAAGTAACTTAAAACACTTAAAGGAAAACTAAATTGAATTTTGAAATTAAATTATCTTAAATTAACAATTCAACTCTAATTAAGGATTGTTAAATTCCTTAATAGACTAATATACCCCTAGAGGCTTTCATTATCGTAACTCATAAACAAAACAACAATTGAAATATCACTTCACTCACCGGATAATCAAATGTCCGAGTTCACGGAGTAAGAAACAAACTTAAGTGAATTCTCGGATATTGACTCACTTGTACAATAAAACTCATATGGACTCGAAATAATCCCAGAAACATTGAAAAGATGTTTAGGACCCGTCTTAAGCACTTTCTCAATATGATGAGATGTTTTAAAAGAACAATTGAATTTAATTGTTCTTTGGAGAAGAAAATTATTCTCAAAAAAACACAAACGACCTAGACATCATAGGAATTGACTAGCAATATGACTAGCATTTTTGTAGACAACAAGAACCTTCCCTTAGCTTTACCTAGGTGTTTTCTTGCAATTATATAAATGTCTTAATATGTGTTTTAAGTGCATGTAAAAATGACGAAAATGCTTATCTGGTACGCTTTTATTTTATTGCAATTTATTTACATGCGCTGTACTTTTCTTTTTTTTTGCAAAACTTGCATGTTAAACAAGAATGTCACCCTTCATGAAAGCTTTTGTTTGACAACGGTAACATGTAATGGAAGAGGTCGAGAGGAATCCACCAAGGATTTTTTACCTATTCGAGGCTGTATGTCGAAGCTTTCGCTTGACAACGGTAGCATGTAATGGAAGAGGTCGAAGGGAATCCACAAGGAGTTTTGACTTATCTGAGGTTGTATGTCAAAGCTTTTGCTTGACAACAGTAGCCTGTAATGGAAGAGGTCGAAGGGAATCCACCAAGAAATTTTGACATATCTAAGGTTGTATGTTGAAACTTTTGCTTGACTACAGTAGCCTGTAAAGGAAGATGTCAAACTGAATCCCCTTGGGATTGATTATGTTTGTCAGAGAAGCTCTGTTTTTCTCGAGGCTAGGGCGTAGATCGCGACGGACCGTATGTTTTCTTGAAAATATGGTTGCACTCATACTCAAGAAAAATGTTTGATAACTTTTTAGTTTCTACTTTTGAATCATTTGCCCTCCCAGCAGGGGTGCTCATATATCGAGCCTTGAAGAGATCAGCTTTCTGATCTAGTTGAAGAGGAACTCCCATACGTTGAGGAGGGGCTAAGGAAGCGTAATTTGCAGTGAAGATTGCCCCTCAGTCCAGAAGCGATTCATGTAGCCTCGTAATATGAATGAAAAATGGGATGACCACCCTTCCACAGTCGTGCCCAGGAAGTTAACGTGAACTGCCTTTTGAGACTACAGTGAAGGTTGCCCCCCACTTCTAAGAATGCTCTAAGGTTGTTCTTCAAGATGCAAAGAAGATTTCTTCACCAGTTGGATGATATACATCATTGGGAAATGAATTACGGGATTAGCGTCTAAGAGTTGAAGACAACGTCGAACGATTCTTAGACGGCGCCAAACTGATGCGTGTTGGAAAATTCACGGCGGTAGAGTAACAAATTATCGTCTTAGCGGTGTACGAAAATTCAACACACACTCAGATGAAAGAGAAATAAGCGGTGATGACTCCAGAAGTTTTTACGTGAAAAACCCGTAAGGGAGAAAACCACGGCGCCTGGCCCAGTTGCGGAAATCTATTATTAGTTGATGATTACAGAAATCCTTGTCCCAGAGACGAGAAAGGGTAATAATATTTTTTAAAATACAACATCGGCTAGAGGTGTTTGGTAGGTGGTGATCGATGACGGTGGAAGCTGGTCGATGACGGAGGTCAGTGATGGTCACCGAGGGTGGGCACTGATCGGCGACGGTCAGCAGTGGTTAACGGCGGAGGCCGGCAGTGGTCGGCGGCAGTCGGCGGTGGTCGACGACCGTTGAGGACGATCCTGAGCTGCAACTTCTCCTCAAGGCCCCAAGCTTTCTTTAGGCTTCACCCTTTTCATGTGAAGGTTAGGGGTCTATTTAGAGTGTTATGGGTGCAATTAATGCAGTCATTTCGATCGGACGATCAAGAGGGCTTCCCTCGATCATACGACATTTACGAGGTATTTGATGGACTTAACGATGTCGGAATTAAGTGAACTTAGGCTCGTTGAATTCATCTTGTCAAGATGCTCGATTCGAGTATAGGCTTGCTAGTGTAGGCATTTATTTGACCCTTTGAACGTGTCTGAAGATATTCTAAGAATGGTATAATAACTTGATCTGGGCTTGATTTGACTCGGATCGAACTAGTTTTTATATCATTAGGTTCGTCTCATCGAGCATGTCAGTTTGATTATAAGTTTGCTAAAATTGGTGCTTTGGATGATTTCTTATCATGACTTGAATGTTTTCAGCTCAAAATATAACTTTGAGATTCGTGTCATGCCTCGATATTCATGTCGGATGATGAAAATTTTTTGGTGTCGTATCACATATGAATCATATGTATGTGCAGATGATATGAAATATTTGAGCGGAATAAGGATACAAAATAAAATTTAGGATTTAGGTATGTAAATACATATGAATTGGGTGGATATCCCCCTAAATAATTTCTTATGATTGCATGAACATTGAGAAAAGTTCCTTTAAATATACTAATAAATGTCTACTAATTTTAAGGTATTATCTAAAAATTAAATTTTATTGAAAAAAGTTAAATAAAGAACTTAATCATAATAAAATTTGTCTTAATATGATATAAAATATGTTAAAATATCATGACAAATTTTCCCTCAAAATATTTTGCTTAATTTGTATTTTTAAAATGAATTTCAAATCATTAAATTTGCTAAAAATATAATAAAATTTTAACTTATTTCATCTCAAATCATATTGATTAATTTTAATATTTATGTTGATCAAAGATATTTTTTCATAAGCAATAATAGAAAGTAATAAATGCCATATATATAATCAATATACACTAAATTATAAAAATAAATATTAGAATTATGAATGTATTGTAGATTACTATAAATGATAATATTTAACGCATTAATCTTCAAGTGCATCAAATAATTTTAATTCCTATTTAGACCATATATATATATATATTTATACTTCCAAATATAATGACATTTTTTCCTAATAAAAAATAATAGATAACTTTTATATATTTTTCAAATGTTGTAAAATTTTAGGATTTGTTGGGATCATTTTTTTCTATATTTATTTTAAATTTAAAAACATATTTGCTTAATCTATTTTTAATACTAATCATATGTTAGTGAAATATGTTAAACATATTGTACTTCAAATCAAAACATAAACAAAACTAACAAAAAGTGAAAGTGAACTCAAACAACCCCTTGATCGCTCTTAGTTAGCTACATGTTGCATTCATCTCAAATCATGTTATCTTATTTCAATATTGATCTTTATCAAACTTTGATGAAGATATTTTGCTAGAAAGCAATAATTGAAATAAAATGTATTAAATTGAATGACACATTGATACAAGCAATATATTTTAAGTTGTTTTCATGTTAATTTGAAGTAATAAAAATTATATTTTAAGTTGTTTTCATGTTAATTTGGGTCCTTTTTAGATTGGGTTGGTTTAGTTAAATTTGAATTCGGGATAATTTTTAATTTTAATTTGGATTTAAACTAAACCAAAGTCGTTCCACACCAACCCAATTCCCAAGTCCCAAGTCCCGAGTCGGGTTCAGATCAACCATTTAATTTAGTTTGAGAGAATTTGATCAAAAATGAGGCCACGTTCTGACGGCTAGAATTTATAATATAAAAATTTTACAAATCTAATGAAATTGCAATACACCTTTTTTAATTATATATATATATATATATTCGTTCTTTGTCAAACAAATCAGAGAGAGACGAAAATTTATTTATTTATTCATTTGCCACAAATCAGAAAGAGAGAGAGACTAAATGGAGAAACCTCCACCCAATCATCAAATATTTACTTCTTTGTCAAATAAACCTTCTATTCTGTCATTTTTCATAAATAACCTCCCAATTTCAGCAGATAACACTGGGTATTACTGAACTCTCTTAAATTTTGACACTGCATAACATAATTAAGCAACTGTTGGGGCATCTCTTTGCAAAGTGCTGAGAAACCCGACCAAGTATCAGTCCCATCCACTGTCACTGTTTCCCTAATCACTGATCTCAATATGGCCACTGCTTCCCTCATCACTGATCTCGATATGACCATTGCTTCCCTCATCACTGATCTCAATATGGCCACTGTTGCTACCACTCATCTCAATATGACTACTGCTACTACCGTAAACAACCACAACTTTACGTTGGAACTTCTTCTCCAGTTGCAACTGTAGTGTATCAGCGTTGACTCTCCCTTGAACAGTCACCATTTTTTTTTTGAAATCAGTATGTATCCCGTGTACCCCTGGGGGCATATATGCATTTATGAAAATATTAGGGATAAAATTTTATGTTCTGAATTTGTAGATAAGTAAAAGAAATTTAACTTTTTAATTTAATTAACTAAAGTAAACTAATTACCATTCATCTCAAGAAGAGTCTTCCTGACTTTCATGATGCAGTCTTCGCCATCTGGAATTATCTTCAGCACCACAGTTGAATCCCCAGCCTAAAATAATATCAATAATAATTACAATAATAAATTATTAACCAAAATCAGTCTTCTCCATAATATATTCTCTTCTCTCATACTTTATTGCAAATAATAAAAAAAATTATTACAGATCTCACCCGCAATTTGGTGAACTCATAGATGATGCCGTCAAGGCCATATAGCTTCTTGTTCCGTTGACTCTCCGTCCCAATAATCTCAACCTCATGAAATTTTTTTATTACATGATCTCGAAGCATCTCCGGGTCCAAATTCCCTAAAACTCTCACTATATTGCTCTCCTGATCCACAATCACTTCTAGTACTCCTAAAATCCAAATAATAGTAATAATAAATTAAAAATAATATATAAATTTAAAAGATAATATGCAATATATATATATATATATATATATATATATATATATATATATATATATATATATATATATATATATATATATATATATATATATATATATATATATTATGATTAAGAATACTGTAAAAAATAAATTAATACCAAATAGGCTCGTGATTTTCCTTCAATTTAAACCTTTTTAGTTAAGGTAATATACTACACATTCGAGCACTTCTTTGTGATCAATTTTACGAAAAAAATATAATTTCCGGATTTGACGCAAACTACGTCCATAAAACGGCTATGATCCACAGGATGTAGCATTTTTAATACTTTTATTTTTTTTAATTTGCAAAAACAAATTAATTTTCTTACGAACTCACAAAACATATAAAATAGTCTTTGAATGAGAACAATTAAATATATTATAACATATAAAATATATTACATTTATTTCAAATAAAACATAAATAGAATAAAATAAAAAAATAAAATCAAAACTCATCACAAATGGCCCTTTTTTGTGCTTGTTGTCATTTTAACAACTAATTAAATACCTTTAAATTTTTCAATATGTTTCTTTATCTTCCGATTGTAGCCTTCATTGGCACAATGTATTTTGAGCTTCAGAACGACGACTTGAGCTGATTCCACCCCTTTCATCTCTGATTTTTTTTTTTTGCTCTGTGAGTCTACATCCTGAAGGAAGTGTAGAAGAGATATATATATATATATATATATATATATATATAATATATATATATATATATATATATATATATATATATATGCATATATAGTGAGACCAAGAGAGGCGGGCGGCCACGTGTCTCACTGTGAAGCGCAGCGGATTCAATGGGTGAGATTTACTTATTAATTTACGTATTTTGTGCATGCATGTCATGCAATGCCATGCAATGGTTACATGCATGTATGTATTAATTGGTAGGGCTTTCTTTAATGATATGCATTGTATGTAATTTGTAAATATTCCTTTAAGAAATTGGGGCATTTATATATAGACCACCCAATTTTTATGTATTTACATATTTGGCATTTATACTTTTGTGTACATAAAACATGGTTATATATCTAATATATAGGATTTTTTTTGGCACTCTAATAACAACGAAAAGTAATACGTTGAACTGAACCCACTTGTCAGAGTTGATGGACTAAGCCTACATGGCAAAGTGGTTGCATTTCATCTCGTACTGTAGAAGTAGCTCAGCTTGACTTGATGAGGGACAACTTATTATAGATGATCGTCATTCTTATGAAATTCGTAGGTCCATACCTTTTCTAAAATTGTCACCTAACATTTGCATCACGGTCTTTTGGTCAAGACATCATTATTTTCAACTTACCCGTGGATCAAACTCAATATAAAATCCCTAAAACTTTCTCTCAATCCTCATATGCATCTCTCTCTTGTGCCTCATCTTCTACAAGAACAAGATCTTTAACAAGTTATATGTCCTCAAGTTATATGCAGGACTCTACCTCTTAAAAAAATTCAATAACTTTTCTAGCAATATTATACTTGCAATGGTGTACTAATTCCATTCTGCTGCCTAATAATGTTATGATTTTGATGAATTTTATATGTTGTGTATATTAAAGGAGACACGTGCATGTAGTAAAATAAACACCATTTTTTCATATAAAATTTATCATGATATCTTAATAAATTATTTTCCTCTAAATAATCGTAATAATTTTTACATTAAAATATATTTTAAATCATTCGGTTTAGGATAAATATTATATATCATTCAACTTACTTTTCATACTATTCATTCATTCGGGGTCAAATTTTAATAATTGAATTGAATAACTTAGTAGTAAAAGAATGCTTAAGTAGAACCAATAATAGAAAGTAATGAAAGGAAATATAACTACAGAAATATAGCAAATAATGAGAATATATTAAAATAATAAATACAATATATTTTTTACAATAATATAAAAGGAAAAAAAAATAATTGAGAATTTTTTTAATGAATTTTTTATGTAAAATTTATAGTTTATAGTATTATCATAAATATTATATATTTACTAAGATATCAATAATTTGGTGTACTATATAGTTTGGGATAGATATCAATAGTTTGTATTATCATAAATATTATATATTCTAATAAAATGTGAATTTGAACATTCAAATAAATCTCTCTCAAAATCAATAAAGTCGAATGACCTCAATAAGATAGTTGATATGTCACTGAGTTTTTCTATATCTTCAACATCTCATAATGTTACCTCATTTGAATTTTGTGAATAAATTGTTCTCCTTTTGAGCTTCCCATTTGATACTTCAAATCATCAATCGTGGAAACTTTAACTTATAATTTTTTTCAAGACAAATTCATAACCATAATTAAGAGTTTTCTAAATTAACACTATTGCTTAAGATATAATTAACTATAATAATTTACACTTATGGAAAGTTAGACACGCAGATTAATCTAAACATTCTATAATCTTCAACATAGGTAGAGGAAAGATCTTTCGGACACAGAAATCATCCCTTCCGGGTTTTAAGATATGGTTTTAATTTAGGAAAAATATTTTTTTTTAATTTAGTGTATATGGTTTTATTTGGGCAAATAATTTTATATTTAATTTAAATTAAGAGAAAATAAGTCAAATTTAATTTAGTACAAAAAAAATTTTAATTTAAAAAAATATATAATCTTAGTTAGACCATATTTAAATTTAATTTAGCAAATATTATGTAGATTTTGAAAATAATATTTTAAAAAAAAAGATCAGTTTAATTTTAATATGAAATTCTAATCGATTTCATACCTTTAATAGTTTAAATAAACGAGAGTTACGCCTTAAGTCATGCATCTATTCCGATGGATAAACACATTGCTTAATAGCGAGACTCGATTAAATAAACTAGGAAAGTTATGACATCCGATAGGTCTACGAACCAATTTTATAAGCCGACAAATTCCCCTACATAATACGAGAAAATTAGGCAGGGTTTATATTATCTGGGTTCTTAAAGTTCCCTATAAGGGCAAACCCCTATAGTTAATTACATCTCAAATAATTGAAATCACTTAAAAAAACTCTCGATAAAGATCAGTGGTTCCTCTTTAAAGAATTGTAAAATTTAAGATTCAAATAATAGAATTTTTGGAAATTCAAACGGGAATGGATTAAATTTTGGACCAGATATTTTTTAGAATCCAAAGGAGGAGGACAAGTTATTTTTTAGAAAGATATAATTAACTATAAATATATATTTTACTAGCCATTTTTTTGCAGAACTAGATTATTCTTTAGCAGCTTCATAATTATTTTTTAATTAATTGCAACTGCATTAAATAGACCTTTAAACACATCACAAACCGTGCCTAAGCTATCTATATGTAATACTTTCTCGTCATAAGTTATATCTCAATAAAAATATGAGAGAGGATGGATTGTTTTGCCTCTAAATTGAGTGATATTAACTAATGCTTTAATTATATTTATTTTTTAATTATCTTATAATAGACGATAAATATTAGAAGATTTAGATATATACTAGTTAAATAGTATGTATTTGTGTGTCTTACACCTGAACTTCAATCTTTACAAATATATCACCTTATATATGCGTGAAAAAGACGAATTTCACATGAGGTCAACAGTATGACTAGACCCTAAGCACTAAGGAGAGAGATTAGACCTCACAAAAAATGAGGTCAATAGTAATATAAGGTTGAAGATTTATGAAAAACATAGGGTGATAACATTGATATGAAGGGACATAAGGTAATCAAGCTTAAAGTTTTGGTAAATGATTTGGATAAAGTCATAATTAACCAGTCATGTAGCTCACAATTTGAATGACTAGAAAAGGGTTCATAAAGTCCACATAAAAATAATTCTTAAAAGGCTAATGGTGATTCATGTTATAATTTGTTCTATTTATGAGTATATAAACTTTACATGCTTCCTGCATTTAAGGGTCTGTTTGGTCTGATTTGCAGCTTTTCAATCTTCTGATTGCATACGGTTGCTTCTATAGCAGTTGCAAGGAAGTTATTTGTCTAGCATTGTTTGCATGTGAGAAAATACAGTATGAGGCAAAAATGATGAGCATTGCCTCGTTTATTAAAACTATTTGAAAATTTCGATTTATTTATATGATATACGAAATTTGCAGAATGAAATTTTTTAAAAAAAATTATATTTTAAATATTCAAACTAATAAATATAAATTTTATTTTAAAAAATTTAAGCGTCATTTGTTGTTAAATATATTTTTCAAATTAATAAAATAAAATATTTATAAGCTTTATATCTTCTTATTTTTATATTTATATATATTTTAAAAGTATTAAAATTTTTTATATCTATAAAAGTACGTCTTTATTTACATATTTTTATATGTCTATATATATTAGAGTATTAAAAATTATTGAGTTTTAAATCATCTATTTACACAAGATTTGAAACGACAAAACATCAAGATAATGATTGCATATCTCAAAAAGTCATAAAGTTCTACTCGGTGAACATAGAGTCACTCTCAAGCACGTGCTTAGTAGCAGTATAGTGAAAAAAAACTGTAGGACTATTACAACAACAACCAACAATATAATAATGTAAACTTTAGTTTTGAGTTCTTTGTAGCTCCCATGTCACACCGTCTTCTGGTGAAGTCGTCCACTCCCTAGCATCGGACTCCCGAGAATCCGTAAACCGTCTCGCCCATCGGAAGAAGCCGCACCGCTTCTGGAATGTTCCGAGGACGAGGCATAAAACTTTCGGCAAAAGCTGTGCGGCTGTCGTGATGCCAAAAGAGATGTCTGGAGGCCACAATAACATAGCACTTGGCGAGAGGTAACCGACATGCTGGAGCTCATCTATACCTGAAATGCAAGCAGATATACAACTGAATTAATTTGAGTACCAAATGCTCAAAGAAAATGATAATAATCAAACTAGACAGAAGACAAACATTACTCTTACAGATCAGTTAATGTGAAGGAAAGTACTCAACAGAGTGTAAAAGACAAACATAGCACTGCTCAACAGAATCACTTTCCAACTAATGAGCGAGTAATCTCTTCTTGAAGGGCTTTCATTTCGTTCGCACCCTCCACCGTCTTTTGTGCGAATTGCTCTGCCGCTGTCGTTCTCCTCTCGTGCCGGAGATTGACGATGTGGTCGTCGTCACCTTCAACGTAACCACCTCGTCATTTAGCTCGACACGCTCGAAATCTACGTCGACTTCGAGTTGGATGCCGTCTAATATAATTATGTAGGGACATGAGTTGCTAACTTCATATCTGCACTTGTTTGGGAAACGGATAAGGTGGCATATCTCGAAGTATGACCGATTCTTCTTCCGAACTCCGAATGTCCTCTCGATTACGTCTCGCAAGGATGAATGTATTTTATTAAACACCTCTTTTCTGCTTCTTGTACGATTACTGGCTCTCTCAAAATCTGGAATATGATATCTTATGTCAGGATAGGGTTTAAGGTACCCCCTCTGCATTGGGTATCCAGCATCCACCAAATAATAATTTCCTATAATACTTATAAAATTAGCAAGGTACGTGAAAAAAATATCTACTTTTTATATTACAAACGAACTTACCATGCGGTGGGTGAGGAAAATTGTACTTCTGGATTTCTCGTTGCAATTTTAAAAATCACACTTATCATGTGTCTGCCCTCCAATCGACTGATACGAATGTAAAACACGTGTTGAAATCACGAAGCTAACCAATTTATATTTTGAGTTGTCCTCACGGAACGGTCGATAAATGCAAATTTCTCGTTATCCAGGCACTACGGCATTAATGTGTGTTCCATCGATTGCGCCGTCTGACCCTCTTATATACGACATAAATTATTTCGATATGCGATCAATTAATATGTGGTTGCGGTATAGAAGTGTGCGCTTGAAATATGGCATATATCGGTCACAGTTACAAATCTCTACTGGCGTCCTTGCAAAAGTTGGATCGGTTGGTTTTATTATGGCTTGTCTATGAGTAATGAGAACTCGAACCGATTGAGAAATATCTGCTATTGTTTCGGACGAGTGTTGGAAGCGTTCCATGTTTCCGCATGTAGACTTGTTTTGTGATAGTATGTAAAGTGTTATGCACAGTACTTACGGGATGTTGTCGAGAAGACCGTGAAGTCGATGAGATGTTGTTAGATCTATTAAAAGATCATTGAAAACTTCTTTGAACATGCAGAAGATGTTTCGAAATCTCGTTGGGTGTCCTGAAATCATTTCTCTCATCCATTTGTCCCCAGTCTGAGATGATGTGTAACAGGGTTCACGATCGACGTACGTATTATAGTATTGCACCAGTATATTTACCGCTGCATTTCGCCTTCGGCGTCAGACTTCCTCTGGGTCATTGACGATATAAACTGCCTATTACAATTAAACTAAATTAAGGTCTTTAGAAATCATAAATGGACTAAAAGAAGCACATGAATGAAATATGCTTGGAAAATAGAAAGCTTAAACATCAGTTCAATCTAATAAAAATTGTCCAAACAAATACATGACTCGTAGTTCAATCTAGTAGATGCAATAATCTTAAGCAGTGCGACATAAAATCAATTGGTGCGATGGTTATAATAATATTGTAATAATAAAATCTAGTATATGCAATAATCTTTGCTCAATGCAGTAAAGAAATCTCGATGTAAGGAATCACGAAAGAGGTCGACAACAAAGTAGAAAAGGTCACGATCCCTAGTAAAGTCTGGATCGTCCTCAAGAAGCCTAAAAACCTCATGTACGTCGCTTTTTTGAACTCTGTGCGGGGCATTATTAGATGAGTCCACTAGGTATGAGAGCTGGTCTCTCATAAATGCAGCAACACTCTTTCTCTTTTGTCCGTTCCGGGGGCGCTTTGTACGGTTTGTTGACTGGATTTCAGTTTGCTCGTAGATGCGGA
Organism: Papilionanthe hookeriana x Papilionanthe teres; assembly: GCA_022702705.1. Taxonomy (NCBI): domain Eukaryota; kingdom Viridiplantae; phylum Streptophyta; class Magnoliopsida; order Asparagales; family Orchidaceae; genus Papilionanthe; species Papilionanthe hookeriana x Papilionanthe teres. The sequence goes on from CM040428.1 coordinate 53,152,371, forward strand.
TCTCTGCTGGATTGTTTGATAGTTTAACGACCACATGTTCAGGGGTAGCTTCAAAAATTGTCTGGCTAGGGGCAGCTACATATTTCCCTGTAGCTACCACCTACTAAATATCCTGTCGAGCTTGTCCTCTAATTCTGGTTCTATCCCAGCTGAATTGAACTTTTTCGCCGCAGGAAAAATCTGTAAAATATAAGGAAATTTTATTAGAAGGTCAAAAAAATAAAAAATGATTAACATTACAAATATTAATTGAATAATATCTTACCGCAAGCCTTTCGATCACACTATGCTTCGAAGCGACGAATTGTTCGCTTCAACGGATCCGCAGCCAAGCCGGTTGATCCTTGTTTTAAATCCTTCCAAAGCTTACACTCTTTCTTGAGTTGGTCTCATTTATTTTTTAGTTGTAGCGCATGCATAATCACTACCTGTGACCTCCACTAAAATTTGTAACGATGTTTTGTCGACGCTCTTCTGTTGAAAAAAGAATTTAGGCTTATTCCACTTTTCGACTTCATTATGCACGGATCGCGAATATTATTTTTATGTCATTCTCCAAAGTGCGGGGAGTGGCAACTTCTTTGTTCTTATTAGACATACTATGAATATGAGAAATATTAACAATATCTTTACTCATAATAGCATTGACAGATATAAATTACAATTAACCCAATAATACAGGTAAACACATAAAAGAGAACAATTTACGTGGTTCGGTCATACTGACCTACATCCACGGGAAAGAAATGATATTTCTTTATTGCTGAAATAGAGAACATGTACATAACACTTTAACATAGGCTTGAAAATATCACTTTAATACAGGCTTCCAATTAAGAAACAGGCTTCCAATTCCATCATACAGACCACCAAATATCACTTGAATACATGCTTTCAATGAGTTAAAGCAAAGGAGGGGGACGACCTCTATGAAGTACAGCCAATTCAAAAAGCAACCGTCGAATATCAACTTTAAATTGGACATGTACAGCCGATTCAAAAATCAACCTCTATGAAGAAACAACAGCTGAATATCAACTTTGAATTGGATAAGTACGACCGATTCAAAAATTAAGTATACCTTTAAAGATTATAATATAAAACATTACTAATATATACACCTTTAAAAGAAATTACTATGCTTGTAAGTATGTTGACACTTGCACGGCACATTGCAAGCCCATTGCACGAGGCGACAAGCACATTGCACGGGGATTCTTGATAACGATTTACGTATGGGTTGTAAGATTTTCAAGCACATTCCCATCACAATCAGAATCGACAATGTCCCTTAAGCATGAAAATCTCAATCCCTTAAAGCAAATATAGAACGAATAAACTTTATGATAGAAGTCTAAACTGACAGCAAAACAGAGAAAAAAAATAATTCAGCTTCTCAAATGGAAAAAAAATAACTCAGCTATGGTGGAATTAATATCATTCCTCCTTATGCCAAATCCAAAATTATGACATATGGATCATCAACTCTGACAATGTGACAAAGCATATGTTTTTGATTAAAACACTAAAATGCCCAACTTAAATCTTTAAATGTGACATGCTAAATTTAAAGGAAAGTAAATCCAAGCATCTCTTTGAAGCCTCCATATGAAACACATCAAGCTTAAAAGAGCAAAGCACCCTTTTACTTCTTTTTCCATTCTCTTTTTTTTAGAAAAAAAAACATGCTACTGTTAAGGAGAGGAGAAGGGAAACACAAAAGAGGAAATGAAACAGTAGCATTCCTACAAGCCAACAGGAAGCCCACTGCACACAGGCTCCATAGCATAACAACCAAGTAGAGAAAAGGAAAAGCACCAGGCACAGTAATGCCAAACCAAGCAAGACTACATAAATGAGAAGAGAAGGGAGGAGGTTACCAACAACCAAAAGAGTGAACACCACCCATAAAACATGCCCTAAAAATAATATTCTCAAATGGAAAACATAAATGGTTATGTTAAACTGAAACAATGGTTAATGGTTTTATATTTTTCCTAAGGAGGGGAGTTCCATGTATGATTGCCCCTACCCTTCCATCCTTACATGGACGTGCAGAGATAAATATATGGAATGGTATTTTTAATTTTCTTACCAAAGGTCTTAAAGGCATCTCGAAATTCAGTACCAATATCTTTGAAAATGGACAGTTAATAAAAATTCATTCACCTTAATCCTATAGAGCTACTAAAGCCCAAAGTCATCCATCCATAAATATTTAACCATACAATTCAATAACTCAGTAAACACGAGCCCAAGTAATGTTATCAAGTAATCTTCAATAGCTCCAGTGCTTTACGAATGATCGAAGTATAGAAGCTGAAGCACCATAAAATTGACTCTGATACATCCGTGATAGAACATACCAAACTGCAACCTTCATTCAATAAAAATAGAACTCCTAAACTCCTATAGAAATAGAAATAAAACTGTCATAGATGTTCCTCACATGTTATTGAAATTCTCCATAACAATTCCATCTCATATGTGATTCATAATGCTAAATTCTTATAGAAATAGAATCACAAAAACACGAAATTCCAAACTCCTAAAGAAATAGAAAATACAATGCTCTCCATAGCAACATCACAAGAAAGTATGAATATCAAGACTCTCTGAGTCCCCAATACATAAAAAATGGCACATTTAATCGCCATAACTCTCCCGGATCAAATAACCCTTCTTTAGTTTTCATTATTGAAGTAAAAAAAAAAACAGGAACTTTATTGCGATTGCTGCAAAATCTGAAAATGTTGAGAAACAATTAATAACATTAAGATCACCGAAAATCATCATGGTTGCCAGTGAAACTGCTCCGTGAGATACAGAGAACCGATTCAAAAAAGAAGATTAGACAAAGAGATGAACCGTCTTAGTGAAGATAACAAGTCTTTCAATCCAAAAAGCAAACTTTAATGGCCTTTGAGATGCACATCTCGAATCACATATAATAATATAAACTAAAAAAGACAATTTCTAGATCGATAAAAAGACTGTTCAAAACTATATGGAACGAATGAGAACGAGAATGAGGAAGGGAGAGACGGACGGGGACTCGGGAGAGAAGGATCGAAGGTAGGTTACCTTGGATTCGATCTTTTCTCGGTCGAGGAAGAGGAGATATCGTCTGCTCACGAGAGAAGGTTAGGGCAAAGGGAAATCGAGGGCGCGGCGGAGCGAGGGCAGCGAGAGAATAAAAATTTTCAAAGCCGCGTTGAAGTCGGGACCGCGGGGGTTATCCCGCAGTCTGTTTTAAGGCCGCTTCGAGGCGATCTGCCGCGAATCCGTCGTCTGCCGCCTCCCCGTTCGCTCGACTTCGCGTCGACCGGCCGCGCTGCAGGGGTTTGAAGCGGAACCAAACGCGCCCTAAATCTGATGCCATTTTTTTTAGTATCGTAATATTTTTTATATGCTACAAATTAATATCAGTGGCCTTATTTATTTCATGTCTTTTTTGCATGTTAAAACGTAATTGAAAAGTAAACTTATGTTAAAAGTGTTCAATATGCACTAAAGAATAGTAGATGATTATATTTTTATATAGAATGCATTTTTATGTATGCATTATTGTGTTCTACTTGTGTATTTCCTATTTTTCAAGATTTCTTATATTCTCCTATCAAATTATCTTGTGTTCCTTTTCATTTCATCTCAATGCTTGATAGGAAAGGATCAAATTGCTAGCGAAAATGGGTGGCGTCTAAATAGTACGGTTAAAATTAGCAAAACAAAAGAAGGGGATATTATGATATTCATTATTTTAATCGCTAGGACTAGCAAGTGTACATAGATGGTGGAAGCGAGGAGTGACAAATCGGGGAAGGAGAGTTTCGATAGTTGATAACGAGACTTAAGAGGTTTAGAGTTAGGAAAATACTTCAATCAACTCTATTAGTTTTGTTCACGTTGCTTGAGGGTCAAAGATGTGGAGAAAGACAAGATATAGAAGTCAAATATGTGGAATGATGGGAATGAGAAGATATTAGATGTTAGTTTCATTAATGTTCATAGTAGCAAAATAGGGATCGTGCTATGTAGGGGTTGGGTACAACAAAAAGAAGCCTTTATCCCACAAAGTGGGGTCTGCTACATGAATTTCTTTTCTATATTGTGTCATATTGAGTGTCATATTTGCATTTAATTCTAATAAATTAAGATCTTTTTTTACAACATGCCCAAGTCTTTTTAGTTCTACCTCCACCTATCTTAACATAAGTCAAAACATCTACTCTCCTAAATAGGTCATCAGATAGTCGACGTTTAATGTGACCAAACTATCTAAGACGACTCTCCTTGGTAGGGCCAGTGTGTGCACTTTAAGATGAGATTTCTATTTGGCGCTTTGGCTTTATATGAACAAGTGTAGTGGCATTTACATACATAGCACACAATTCTTATGTATTTACTTATCTCACATCTTAAATTCCATATTTGTACTCATAGCACTCAAATCTTTAATATCACATCAAAAATATCACTGTTACTGTATTTTTAAAAGAAAATACAAATTTTGTTTATTGAATCTATAAAAATGATATTAATATATATTGACATGGCCTTCTATGATTTCTTTAGATTAACTGTCATTACAAATTGGCTATCTTATAAATTTTCCGGCAAATAATAGTTGACAATTTTAACCTAGAAATAAGCATTTAGATCCTGATTTGGGCTGCCTTGCCTAAGCACAGCGTTTGCTTCTTTAAAAAAAATGATATATATAAAAGAGCACTGTTCATCAAAGATCTCCACCCATGAACTTCTAGTTTAACGAGAAGAAAAAATGATAAAAAATACAAAATATAAGATGACACAAACAATTATCGCCTCTGCTACACCCACATTTGAACCGTCCCCTCCGCTGCCGCCGGGGCCGCTGTCGCCGCCGCCGCCGCTGCGGCCGAAACCGCCGACGTCGCCGCTGAAACCGCCGCCGTCGCCATCGAAACCGCCGCCGTCGCAGCCTAAACCGCCTCCGTCGCCGCCGAAACCGCTGCCGTCGCAGTCGCCACCATTCTCTTCTTTCTTTCCACCATTGTCACTGCCTTCCTCCTTATCCTTCTTCTCATCTTCAGCCTTCTCCATCAGATCACGTCCACTAATCTTAGCTGAAACAATCTGGACGCTACATTTGAGCTTTTTCTTAAGTTTCATGAGCAGCGAAATCAAGTTCATTAACCCTTTAACAGTTACCAAATTCATCTGGTCATCCACACTTACTTTGCGCACTCCTGAGCATAAATATAATTATGGAAACATCAGGGATGATATTAGATAAGCTAAAGAGAAAATCATAAAAATAAAAATAAAAATAAAAATAAAAATTAGTTACCTTTAACCTTAAAAATAGTCTTCTTGATTGTTTCACTGCAGGTATGGCAGTATAGACTAATCTTCAGCACGACGGTCGAAGCCACCCACTAACATGATATCAATTAAAAATAATAATTTAATTTCTCATCCATTGCTAAATGTAATTATCATGTACTTATTGCAAATGAAATAATTTATTTGATTAGCAACCGACCTCGTTTGATATCATTTGGTCTTTGCTGGAGATGAGCTCAACCTTTTGATGAGCTATAGCTTCCAAATGATCACGAAGCATCCCTGGATGCGCATTCCCTACAACCGTCAATTCCTGGGCAGCCATATTTACCTTCACTCCCCACACCCCTAAATTCAAATGAAAATAAAATAAAATAAATAAAAATTAAGTAGATTAGAAATCCAATAATGAAAGCCAACGTAAGCAGTATTTAAAAGAATAAGGTGATTTGGATTTGAGAAGAAAGCAGATCAATGGTATTGGGTCGGAGACTTATGAGGAGGCTTGAGTTGCAGAGGCGAATCTTTCAAATGATAAACGAATGCATGGCACTGCGAGGTTATCATAAATGCTGAATGCTTATGCGAAAGAGTGGCCGAACGATATCCCGATGGAAAATAAGCGATTAGCTGCGGTTGTAGAACAAACGTTTGATACGAGGATGGGGCTAATTTCTTATTGGAAAACTGTGGTGCTGAGGTTGGTGGATGATTTAGCTCTTCATGTAATTTACGCTGTGAAGAAACTAGTGGGGATAGTGAGCTTGAAGCAGCGATTGTGAATGAGGTGGTTGGTGGTGGGAGGATGGATATGATTGAGAAGATGTTGGAGAAGCCTCCAGCTGCCGCCTTGAAGAGGGAGCAGTTGAAGAAGAGCATTCAGTTGCTCAAGGAATCGAAGGAGGTGGTGGCCAAGATTATGGACAGGATTTCACTTAATGGCGCTGATTAAGTGGCAGTTTCCTATTTCTGTGTGCTTATCGTTAATGCTTTAGCTGAACGTAGTAATAATAAAATAAAATAAAAAAATAATAATAAAATTAAATTAAATTAAAAAAATAATAATAATAATAAAGTGTCGAATCAATGAAATCAAATCATTAACTCACTTGTTATTCTCTAATTTTTCAATTAATCGAATAAAAGCATTATCCATCAATTCCTCTTACAATAACTCACCCTCGACAAATCCAGAAAATCAAAAAGCAAAACAACAGAAAATGATATGAGGAAAGAAATTGAAAAAAATGAAAAATTTAAGAGAAATCCTGTCCATAATCTTCAAGAGAAATTCCGATTCCGATCGTTTGGAGCAATCTTTAAGAGAAATTTAAAAAAAAAAGAAAAATTTACGGCACGCCTAAATCTCAGTCCCCTCACTGCAACTTGGTGATTAAATACCTTTGAATTGTCCGACGCATCGCGTGATCTTCCATGCGCAGTTGTGGCAATGCAATTCCAGCTTAAGAGTCACGACAGTCAACACTCCTTCCTCCTCCTTCTTCTCCGCTTTCTGCAAAAAAAAAAAAAAAAACAAAATCAATCAAAAAACAGATATCAACTAAACTGAATCAAAACCTAAATTCAAATTCAGATCTCTCGATCTCGCTTACTCCCATATCCGATCTTCTTCTCTCAACGGGAATTCTACAGATGTGTGGGGAGGAGAAATGGGAATGATAAGAAGGCAGGAGATTTATCTGAATACGTTTTGCTACGCGGGCATTTATGCATGCGTGAACTGTGATGGCCAAAACTTCATTAAAGGAAATTTGAGGCTTAACTATTGTTGGCTTGCTGCAATCAATTGATTGCTGCTTCTATTTTTTATCTCTTTGTTGTATTTCTTTACTTTTTCATGATTATCTTCTCTTTTTAGCTGAGATTTGGTACAGAGCCATCATCAATTCCAATCATTCCAAGTAAAAAATGGTTAGCTCTATTCATGGATTTTGGAAACTTAATCTTAGATATGTAAAATTTGTACATATGAATTGAGTGGTATGCATGTAAACCTTCAACCATATGAAAACATGATCATAAATGAGCACAGCTTGAGCGAGCATGACCTTCAAAACAGGCTCAGGCTTGAAATGGATCGTGAATAGCTTGATTTGAATTGAATTTGTTTTAGTATTAGCTCCAGCTTTGCTCCAAATTAACTTTGAATGATTTAAAGTTAGTTAGATTTAATTTTTCTAAAATACACCATAAAAAGGTGATATGAGATTCTTATATTAATATTATTTAATTAACTCAATTCAAGGCACAATAAATAAAAGACATTTGAAAAGCTTGTTGTAGTTGAGTTTCGTCATTCACTTTGTTGCTTTACCTTAATCAGCGCCCTAAGGTTTCTTCTGTCCTCCTGCATTCTCGTCTTGCTTCCCGGGAAGCTTGCTCTAATCTCCTTTCTATGATGGTTTAGGTTTTAGGGTTTATGTTTATATTTTATGATTTTTGTTAGGTCTCAAAGCTTGTTGTAGTGTTTCTCCTAGACAAGCGTCATGCTGTTTTCTACCCTAGGTGTCTTTTACATGTATTATAATAACAAAATAATAACATTGCATGTATAAATAAAATATGTATGGTAAGACGCAATAAGAAAGTACAATAAAAAAAAGAAGAAAGTGTACTACGTACATGTCGCATGTGATCCTATTGCAAAAGGGTTAATACAACAAATATAGTATAACAATGTGCAAAAATTAAATGAATCGTGAGATGTGAGCACCTCTTATCGGTTACTTTCGTGTGAAATATTTATTTTTAATGCTACTTATATATATATATATATATATATATATATATATATATATATATATATATATATATATATATATATATATATATATATATATATAATTTTGACTTTGAAAAATAGTATTTTAATTGTGGAAAAACGAGACTAAAAAGATCTCACATATTTTGTTATTTTGTCAAGTTGTTTTATCAACCACAACACTACAAACATGTCAAAAATAATGGTGTCACAAAAGATTTATGTTATTTTGTTATGTTGTTTTATGTAAATATTTTGGCAAAATGAGATCGTCCACAATTTAATCACTTTGATAGGACTACAATTACTAGCAACCTAAGAAAATTAAGAGCGACTTCCTACTTAAAGTTCGAGGTCAGAGATATCATCCTGATATCTCACTCTTAGCAAACATAAGCATCGTCATCATCAACATCAACACCAAGTCCTCTGACTCACTCCAGTTCGATGATCCGTATGTAACGTTAAAATATCTCCAATTTTCAGGAGAATCTGAGTGTAAGATTCAAGCACAGATCCCGAAGCATTGGGCTTTACTGTAAGATAAGTAGTGATAGGGTTTTCATTAATGATTTAAGTTAAAAGGGCCTCGAGTTGTATCTTAGTAGGTCCTTAAAGATTCATGCTTATTGTTTAATTTTAGAGGTTGTTATGTTTTGAGGGTGATTTTCTTCAACAAATTAAAATAAGTTCAAATGTCCTCCAAAATGTCCAATATATTTTTAATGATATATTTGTAATTTTGAAAAAGTTTTATGAAATGTGTTTGATTCTTATTGAAAGACTGAATTATTCTTATCTATTGGTTTGAGGCTTCAAATCAGTAAATTATTGATCTCCTAACTTATGTCCCCTCACACTTTGATCATCCAAATTTAATTATATTTCAATTTTCAATAATTAGAATAATTACAATTGTCATTCGGTAAAAAAAATAATGTGAATTGTTTTATGCTTTTTCGCACTTATGTTTCAATCATCTCAAATGAATAGTTATCATAAATATTACATTTTTACCCTTTGATTCGACCTATATTTTAATTAGAGTACAAAATTACAAAATTACAAAATTACAATTTTACCCCTAGGATTTCCTACCCTACAACTCTTTTAATTTAACTCAAAAAACTATGAAACCTTACTGGTCTATTATTAATGAGTTGGAGGAGAATTTAGATTTTTTTTAAAAATTTTTATGTATTTTAGAATTACTTTTGATCCGTAATTGTAACTTTTCAATGATAATTGAATTGATTAATCAGTATGTTTTCTATCCATAAGAAAACTTTGCGAGGTTCCTCAAAGTAAATGGGTCACTTAGAATAATTTTCATGAATTTTTAATTATATGCTAATTTTTGTAATTTTTAGTTGATTTTATTGAATAAATAAATAGAAATATAATTAAATTTAGTGAGATTTTTGTGATCTTTTAATATATATATATATATATATATATATATATATATATATATATATATATATATATATATATATTATTTTGATTTTGGATTCATTATTAATTCAGATTATTTAATTTAGTTTCAATTTAAGTTTATGCTTTGCACTAATTTCGTTTGTTTATATAGTTTAAGTATGTGATTTGGATTTAAAATTTACGCTTAATTTTGGAATTAACTTAGATCTAGTTTTGTAATTTCAAATTAAATTTTAAGTTGTTTTCATGTTAATTTGGGTCCTTTTTATATTGGGTGGGTTTAGTTAAATTTGAATTCGGGTTAATTTTAAATTTAATTTAGATTTGAACTAAACCCAAGTCGTTCCACACCAACCCAATTCCCAAGTCCCCAAAAATGAGGTCACGTACCGATGACCACATTTTATAGAGTAAAAATTATACAAATATAATGAAATTGCAATAAAGCTTTTCTAATTTTATATATATATATATATATATATATATATATATATATATATATATATATATATATATATATATATATTTCAAAATTCTATATAATATTTCATTTCCTTCCAAACAAATGTCAAAATTTTCAACCTTCCTATGTTTGATTTACTTGAACCAAAATAAAGAATTCAAAAAATGAAAATTTACTTATTTTTTTCATTTATCACAAATCAAAGAGAGAGAGGAAATGGAGAAATCTGCACCCAATCATCAAATATTTAGTTCTTCTTCAAACTAACCTTCTATTCTCCCATAGTTTCATAAATGACCTCCCAAATTTAAGCAGATAACGCTGAGTATTACTGAACTCTCATAATTCTTCACACTGCATAACATAATTAAGCAACCCGACCAACTAATGGTCTCATCAACTGTCACTGTTTCCCTCATCATTCGTCTCAATATGGCCACTGTTACAACCGTTGTCAGTCGGCATTGAAACAACCACAACTTTACGTTTGAACTTGTTCTACATTAGAAATAATATTAAATTTTACTAATTATATAGAGAAATCTCAAATTTCAAAGTCCACCCTCAATATAACCTAGTTTGCCCATGTTCACATCAATAATATCATTATTTAAATTTTCAAAAAGTAAAATCATAGTTTTCTTTTTGTGCAATTCTTAATTCTTGTTTCCTCAGATTTTAATTATAAAAAAATCAAAATCATAAAAAAAATATAATAATATGTTTAGGGATCATATTGTTCATCATTTCCAGGTGGAATTTTAATTATTTTTTTATTTTAAAATATGGAACAAAATAAAAAATGTTTATCAATTTTACTAAGATTTGATCTAGCCAATATTTCTCACCCAATCACCCTATCAAATCCTTTACAAACACCTCCAATAACTCCAAATCACACATACATATCATTTTAAAACTCTCCTAGAATTACATAGGAAGATCCCCTTCACAACATCAAAAGGCCACTCTATCAAAGAGATAGCAAAATATACAGAGAAATTTGCTATTGAAAATTATCCTTTTTACATGTCTTAGATATCCCTTTTTTCACAGTATTTCTCTAATTTCAATTAGGTAGAATTAACTGCTTAAGCATTGATTGCACAAAATAATTACAACCGACACTTGATTAAGATTTGTAACCAGCAAATTTAACTACAAATAGCATAATTAGCTGAAAATTGCTTAGTTGTAGTGTCACCTTGCTACAATAGCCAAGGAACTGAATCCCTATAATTAGTTCACCAGTGACATCAATAAAACTAAACAAATACTTTTTCATTAAAGTCATTAAAATAACCAATGGCTGTAACTGACAAAGAACAAAATAAAGAATTAGTGTGTTATTTGAACCAAGCCAGCACAAGTACTGAAATTGAATTATAGATGCTTAGAAAACTGCTAGTGAAGCTTGCTATTAAATAATTTATGTTCCTGTATAAATGCATGGCAAATTTTTGGAATACATGTAATGAGAATATCAAAAACAGAAAGAAAAAACATACATTTTACACTCATACGAATAATAGTAACAAACAAAGAGACAAAAAAATGACATTCATAAAAAGGAAAAATTTTATCTCGAGCTCTAAACACCTTTGGCTCTAATAAATAGTATAGGTGAAAGGGTTGCTTGTGTATTGCATAACACGGAACTGCACTATTATAAACAGGTCGGGACCTCCTTGCAAAAATCTCGAAAGGTTTGTGTAATTGGAACTGATTGTTAAGCAAAAATCATCAACATTAGCGGTCTTTCGAAGATTGGGAAAGATTGTTCTTGCTGTTGTATGGGTGTCGCCGCCTAGAAACTCAAATCCAATGATCTTCACCGAATCTGCATGATATATGTGTAGATGAGTTAATTGCGGCAACTCACCTGCACATGGAAGTTGCTGGCATGAAAAATTATTTTGTAGCTCCAGTGTTGTCAAATAAGGAAAATGATCTCGGAAAGATTGAGGCTCCGTCCAGCTCGGGTAATAAGTGCCAAATAAATTACTTATGAGGAGTCTTTCCAGGCACTTTGTGGCTTCTTCAATCTCAGTTGCCAGCACATCAGCATCTTCCTCCAAGGGGAAAATTTGGCCAGTGTTCACAGTCGTCATTGTTTGGAGCTTTGGTTGTTCTCTGCTCTCCTCTAACTTGAAATGTAACCTATCTTTGTAGATCTCTTCCTGTTTATCATCAAGAGCTTTAATGCCTTCTGCAATCTCATAACAACGCGCAACGCTTGCGAAGTAAGAAGATAAGAGGGGGAAGTATGAAGTCGAAGCATACGGTTAAATTTTTGGACGAGGATGGTCGGTCGGCTAGCGAAAGAGCATGGCCTTCAATAGAACGATATAATCCCTTCTTATTCTCAAATCAAATTAGTTTAATCTTAATTTTAATTCAATAAAAATAAATGTTTATCAGCATTTATTAAAAAAATGACACATTTCTCTACATAGCATACGATTAAATTTCTTTTAAGACGTCTGTGTTGGATAATTTATGGGACTACAATGTAATTAATAAATGTGTTGGGTCATTATTTAACAAGTCAAAATTATTGTGGTCTAATTAATTAATAAAGTTTATGACTTTAGGCACATTTATCGTGAAATTATAAGTGTGGATATCATAAGTGCAAATTCGATTTGATGATGGGCGAATTGAAATTTAAGCGATTCTTGTAACCACCCATTGATTATATTAAATAGAGGGGTAATGGTCACCGATACGCGCGATCTAAAAATTCTCTTGTTCCCATCGACGAGAGAGTAGGAAAACTCCGGAAAATGCGAAGATTGGAAGATCATTGCTTGCAATCGATCGAATGGATTCGAGTACGCTTCGCCTTAAGATCGAAGATAGATTTAAGTTTTGTTATTTTTCTCCAACAATGAACGTGAACGGAAATTAAAGTTTTGCTGATTAAAGTTTCAACGATTGGTATCGGAGCCTCCGTTCGTATTCTTGTTGAGATTTTCATCATCTTTCGTGTTTTTTATCCGCTTTCGTTCGCGCTTTACCGCGAAGGATTCGTCCGCAAAAGGTTGCGGCGGCGGGACTACGGAGAAAGGAATGCCGCAGCGGGACTGCAACGTCGGTGGGTGCGGTGGCGCGTCCTCCGACGACGGCAAAATCCGCTGAAAATCGAAACGAGCGGCGAAAGGGAGCCGCCGGAAATGGCGCCGGAGGAGGGCGCCGGAGGCGGCGCAGGAGGTGGCACCGGGCGGCGCCTCAGTTCGCGGTTCGCGAACTGTTCGCGCCAGTTCGCGATTCGCGAACCAACACGAACGGTCTGCCGACCGGTTCGTGGACCCGGTTCGTGGACCCGGTTCGCGGACCTGGTTCGTGGACCCGGTTCGCGGACACGTTCCGTGGACCCGGTTCGCGGAAAAAAAAAATCAGAAAAAATAAAATAAAATAAAACAATTTTATTTTGTTTAGTTTTAAATTGATTTTCTTGATTTTATTTTATTTTGTTTAATTTAAATTTTAATTTACTCATTAATTAATTAATTAATTAACTCATTTTAATTTGGAAAATAAAATGAGTCATTTAATTTAATGAGTAAATTAAATAAATAAGTTAATTAAGTTACTCATTTTAAAATGAGTAAATTAAATTAATTAAATTATGGATTGATTATTTTATAAAATCAATCAATTTTTGTAAATTAGGGACTTTAAGGTTTTAAAATTTAGTCCATTGTTTATAAAATTAAGATTTTGTAAAATTAAATTAATGTTTGAGGTACTTTAAAATTGTCCATCATTTTTAATGAACTTATTAAAGCATGATGTTACCAAAGTGACCTCTCATTTGTAGATAGTTCATGACGAATGATGGATGTTGTGTGTATGTAGGTTCATGCAGTATTAATTGGCCAAAGAAAAATTAATACTTGGCGAAATGTATACAGCACTTGTGATGATAAACATGTAACGATTATAAGGAATAATATATGAGTAATAAATCGATCCGAAGATAAATTTATTACTCGATATATGTTATTATTAATGTTTGATCATTACTGACGAGATTCTGATTACCGGTTAATGTTCTCGTCGAAGACTTGATATTAATGTTGCATTAGGTATCTTGAGATGGGATTTACCATTAATTGAATTTAAACATTTTATTAATTAAATCTTTTGTTCATTTTTCGGTTGTTGCTAATGTATCTGCTAATCTCGATTCGGTTTCGATCCTTAAGGGTGATAGTTTTAAGGATTGGAAAGAGAACGTTCTCATTGTTCTTGGTTGCATGGATCTAGATCTAGCATTAAGAATAGAAAAGCCCAGCTCCTCTTACGGATGCAAGTTCCTACGAGGATAGGAGGATCTTTGAGAAATGAGACCGTTCTAATCGGCTGAGTGCTAATGATCGTAAAGTGCGGCATACACGAGGCCTTTAGAGGTGCGAGTGTACAGATGAGATCGTCGATGCTTGCAATTTTCTTCGTTGAAATTGAGAAACACTTTGCGAAGAGCGATAAAGATTTGAGCCGGTATTCTTTTAAAGAAGCCGATTTCAATGAAGTTCGAGAGCGAGGAAAAATATAAGGGAGTACATCATGGAGATGTCTAATATTGCTTCAAAATTAAAGAAACTAAATCTCGAGTTGACGGATGACTTACTCGTGCATTTAGTTCTTATTTCTCTTCCTCCATGCAGTTTGCCGATTACGAGTCGGCTATAATATGCAAAAGGAGAAATGGACTCTTAATGAGCTTATTTCTCATTGTGTGCGAGAGGAAGAAAGGTTGAAGCGAGGAAAGACTGATAGTGCTCATCCGGTAAACACCTCACAGGAAAGGGGCTCTAAAAGAAAGAATGAAGACTGCTTAAGAGTAAGGGTCCTTCTCGAAAGAAACAAAATAAAGCTCAAAGTTCGGAAAATATCGGTTGTTTCTTTGCGACAAAGAAGGACATCGAAGAAGGAATGTGCTTAAATATCATGTTTGGCGTGTAAAGAAAGGTACATTTCTAACTTTGGTGCGATTACCGAGGTAAATTTGGCTCGATACTTAGAAACACTCGGTGGTTAGACTGCGGTGCTACTACTTAACATAAGTGTTTCGATGCGGGGTTGCTCGAGCTACCGAAAACCAAATGATGCTTGAAAGATGCATTTATGTGGGAGATGGAAAATCGGTAGAAGTGGAAGCAATTGGGCATTTTAGATTGTTATTATGTACTTGGTTACTTATTTGGATTTAATAGATACTTTTGTTGTACCGTCATTTAGAAGGAATTTGGTTTCTGTTTGTTGTTTGGACAAATTAGGTTATTGTTGTTCATTTCAAAATAGTTGTTTCAGTTTATCTATTAATTCCAATATTGTTGGAACTGGTTCTCTTGTGGTATATGACAATCTTTATTTGCTTGATACTCGTTGCTTCTTATAATGAAACTACGAATGTGGAATCACGAGAGTACTTAAGCGAAAAATTAATAATGAAAATTCGGGAGCATTATGGCACAAGCGTTTAGGTCACATCTTTAGAAATAGAGTTGAAAGACTTGTGTCGGATGGAATTCTAAATTCCATTGATTTTACGGACTTTGATGTCCGTATTGAATGCATTAAGGGAAAACGGACAAAAGGAAGAAATTAGGTGCATATAGAGCTACAGAAGTCTTAGAATTGATACATACGGATGTTTGTGGACCATTTTCTACAGCTTCTTGGAATGGTCAACAATATTTTGTATCAATCATAGATGATTATTCAAGATATGCATACCTATTTCTTATTAATGAGAAGTCCCAGTATTGGACGTGTTCAAATCTTATAAGGCCGAAGTTGAAAACCAATTAAGCAAAAGAATAAAGAAAGTCGAAATCGATCGTGGTGGTGAATACTACGGTAGATATGACGGTTCAGTGTGAACAACGTCCGGGACCATTTGCTTAAATTCTGGAGGAGTGTGGAATTGTCCACAATACACTATGTCGAGTTCACATAGCATGAATGGTGTAAGTTGAAAGACGAAATCGCACTCTTAAAGACATGGTAAGAAGTATGATCGGTCATTCTACCTTACCAAATTCACTCTCAGGGAGAAGCACTCGAGACGACGACCTACATTCTAAATAGAGTACCAACTAAAGCAGACTACAATTACACCTTATGAGCTTTGGACGGGCGAAACCCGGTTTAAAGCATTTTCATGTTTAGGTTGCCTGAGTCGAGGCAAAGCCTTACAAGCCACTTGAGAAAAAGTTAGACCTTAAAACAAGATAGCAGCTACTTTGTTGGTTATTCAGAGCGATCTAGGGGTTTCAAGTTTTATGATCCCAAACTAAAGATAATTTTTGAGACGGGAACTGCAGTGTTCTTTGAGGATATTGAATTTGGGGGGAGAAATCAGGTTAGAGACTGTCTTTGAGGAGGAATCATACCATACTACTCTTGTTGAAGATGAATTGGTTCCTATTCCTATAATTGCTTTTGATAATGATCAGGATCTTACTCCTGACATTGATCGAGTTGCAAATCAAGAACCGCTTGAGGAACAAATTCAACGACCTCAAGAACAAGTTCGAGAGCAAGTGCTTTTGCGACGATCCACTAGGGAAAGAAGAAATGCTTATTTCGGATGATTATATTGTATTTCTTCGAGGAACATGAGGAAAATATTAGCATGATGGAAGATGATCCTATCAACTTTCATCGAAGCTATGCAAAGTTCAATTCGAAAAATGGATCAAAGCAATGAATGAGGAGTATAAGTCTATGCAAGACAATAAAGTTTAGGAACTTGTTCCATTGCCAGAAGGAAAGAAACCCATTGGTTGTAAATGAATTTTTAAAACTAAAATGGATTCAAAAGGCAATGTGGAAAGACATAAAGCTCGTCTTGTAGCTAAAGGCTTTACTCAAAAGGAAGGGATTGACTATAAAGAGACCTTTTCTCCAGTTTCAACAAAGGACTCTTTTAGAGTAATCATGTCACTTGTTGCTCATTATGATATTGAGCTACATCAAATAGATGTCAAGCCCTCATTTCTCAATAGAGACATTGATGAAACGATCTATATGGTGCAACCAGAAAACTTTGTAATAGGAGACCCAAAGAATATGGTTTGCAAACTGACGAAATCCATTTATGGGCTCAAACAAGCTTCCGACAATGGTATCACAAATTTCATCAAGTGATTCTATCATTTGGTTTTGAAATGAATGCGGTTGATGATTGTGTGTATCATAAATTCGATAGGATAAAGCATATTTTTCGATTTTGTATGTGGATGACATCTCGCATGCTATAAATGATATAGACATGTTGCAGGAAACCAAAAGATTTCTATCAAATAATTTTGAGATGAAAGATCTTGGTGATGCCTCATTTGTCTTAGGAATTTAAATTCACCGAGATCATTCTCAGTGTATTCTTGGATTATCTCAAAGAGGTTATATTGATAAAGTGCTTAAAAGATATGGCATGCAGAATTGTAGACCAATTGACACCCCTGTCGCTAAAGGAGACAAGTTCGGTCTCAATCGATTGCCCAAAAGGAAACCTTGAGATTCGGGAAATGCAAAAGATTTCTCATGCTTCGATAATAGGGAGTCTTATGTATGCTCGAAGTTTGTACGCGGCCGAGATATTGCGTACATTGTTGGAGTTTTAGGCGGATACTTAAGTAACTTGGGAATGGATCATTGGAAAGCGACGAAAAGGGTTATGAGGTACTTAAGGAGAACAAAAGATTACATGCTTGCATATAGGAGATCGAATCATTTGGAGATCATTGGGTATTCGACTCCGATTTTCTTTGGATGCTGAGATAATGAGAAGATCCACATCGAGCTACATATTTTTGTTAAGTGGTGGAGCTATATCTCGGAGGAGTGCAAAACAAACACTAATAGCTTCATCCACTATGGCAGCGAGTATATAGCATGTTATGAGGCATCCAACCATGACATATGGTCGAGAAATTTTGTCATTAAGTCTGCGCATTATGGAAGGAATTGAAAGACCAGCTAAAGTTATTTTGTGACGATAAATCGGATGTATTATATTCCAATAACAACGAGGAGTTCATCAAGTCGAAAGCATATTGACATCAAATTTCTTGTTGTGAAGGAAAGGATACTGAGTGGCGATTTGCATAGAGCATATTGGAACAAACTCGCATGATTGCGGACCCCCTTACAAAGGGTCGATACCGAAGGTCTTTCATGAGCATACTACTCGTATGGGTGTTATAGAGCTTGAGAAAATTTAGATTCGGTGGGAGTTTGTTAGTTTGTGTTTTTAGTTATATGTTTTATTTTATGTACAAAACATATTTGGATATTTTACGATCGAAATATGGTATTTTATTCGATTCGATACACTCTGTATAGTTAAAGTTTGATCTCACTTAAGTAAAGTAGGACCGGTTGAAAATTGACATGAGCCGACCACCTTGCATGTAATTTTCATTCCACGCATTCATGATTGATCTATGTCATTTGATTATATTAATATATGTGACCATTGATGGGTTTAGTTGTGACAAATACAATGAAGACTTGCTTTGATCCTATATTGATATGATTAATGGACGAGATTGTAATGTGCCTTTATAATAATGACAACAAATTTTTGAGCGACTCTAAGGTTGACACATTTATTTTTTACATATATAGTCCAGTGGGAGATTGTTGGATAATTTATGGGACTACAATGTAATTAATAAATGTGTTGGGTCATTATTTAACAAGTCAAAATTTTTGTGGTCTAATTAATTAATAAAGTTTATGACTTTATGCACATTTGTCATGAAATTATAAGTGTGGATACCATAAGTGCAAATTCTGATTTGATGAGGGGCGAATTGGAATTTAGCAATTCTTGTAACCACGCATTGGTTATATTAAATAGAGGGTAATGGTCACCGATCCGCACGATCTAAAAATTCTCTTGTTCCCCATCAACGAGAGAGACTAAGGAAAACTTCGGAAAATCTGCAGATTGGAAGATCATTGCATGCAATCGATCAAATGGATTCAGGTACGCTTCCGACTTAAGATCAAAGATAGATTTAAGTTTTGTTATTTTTCTCCAACAAGAATAAGAATGTGAACGAAAATTAAAGTTTTACGGATTAAAGTTTCTAACAGCCTGCTCCAAGATGAATTAGATTTAAGAGACCTGCCCATTTATTTATCATTTAAGGGTAGGTTGCAGGTGGTTGAGTGAATAAAAGCTGTGGCAGATGCAGAGATAAGAAAGAGACCTAAAAAGGGAAGGAAATGAGGAGGCAAAAAGGGGATCAATGCAACAGTTTTTTTGCCATTCTGGTTTGAAGCCAAGCCGAACAAAGCCATTAGTCCTATCTCCCTGTTCATCTGAACCCCACACTGTTATCACGCAAATAGTAATGAAGCCGCTGCCATATAATAAAGAGACATCATTTACTTTCCTTTGTCGTTTCTTTCTCCTTCCCCATCACAAACAAAGCCAGACTAGTAGAAGGTAGCCGGAGAAGGAAACCGGAATGTGAGAGAGAGAGAGAGAGAGAGAGAGAGAGAGAGAGTTTTTGGTCGATATTGGCACTGGCCTTCCCTTAGTGCAATCCTTTTCCTTATTTATCCTTGTCATGTGCATAATTTTTGTAATCTTTATTTTTGTGTTCTCTCTCATTACTTTCAATATTTTAATTTCCAATATTTTTCATATGATTTAAAAAATAAGACTTCTTGTTCTACGTTAGTGTAAACGAGCTTAACATGAAGATCTCGTGTTTGGCTCGTTTATATTTCAAACACAAAAAGGGTGTCTTGTTCGGCTTGTTTGCTTAATAAGTCGAACACAAACTGTTCACGAACAAAGAGTCATGTTTACAATTCTAATGGCACAGCCATAAATATTAAGGATTGGGAAAGATTTAAAAAATAAATAAAAAATATATATTTTTGTATAAATAAAATGATATGTGTGTGTGTGTGTGTGTATAAAATTTATTTTAATTTACGTTAGAATAGAAGGACTGATAAGTTATAAAAGTGTAAAGCTGATCTTTAACGTAATTAAAGCACGCATTTATATAGAATAGTATGTGTCGAGATGAGAATGATTAGGTGGATGAGTGGCTTTATACTTAGAGACAAAATGTGAAATGAATATATCGGTGATACGGTTGGTGTAACTCCAATGACAGACAAAATTAGAGAGAGTATTCCTAGATGCTTTAGTCATTAGTTAAATAAGAAACTAATATTTACCTACTTATCTAACAGATCACCTCATCAACCTCATATCCGTCGAAGCCCCAGTCATCATGCGATGATTGGCCATGCTCTTCACGCCCTCTACTGACTTAGCCCGCGGTCCACGTAACATTTTTTCGTCATACTCGATCATATATATATATATATATATATATATATATATATATATATATATATATATATATATATATATTTAGGGGAAAGAGCCTAAAGGCTCACTACGTGTTAATAATCAAAAAAGTGTTACAAAAATGGAGGAGGTGAGGAGAGCTAGTTCATCACTTTATAAAACCCAAAAAATACGATAACTCGCACCTAGAGGTCGCGTTTCCCTCCATCCTCCCCCCACAAGTACAACTCACGCAAGTAAACACTCCAAAAAGGATAATAGTTCTGAAAATAATATCTACCAAAAACAGTAGCATTGTAAAGAAAACTCGACAACAAAGTGTCCAAAAAAGCCGCAGCAACAAAGTGTCCAAAAAAGCCGCATCAAAAACTGAATTGGAGTCAATCAAAACCGCAGACAAAAAACTGGATCCCTGGAGACGATTCCAGGCTAATATCAGCGTGTAACCAAAGATGCTAGAGTTGAAAGAGTTTCTGCACACGTGAGATAAAACAAACTGCCGCAGGCAAAGAGCACTACAGGAAACCAACTGAAACAGAGCACAGAGGACACACAAGGAAACAAAATAAAACAGAACAAACGACTGCCGCAGAAAAAAGAAAACAATACAGGCATCAAAATGAAACACATCCAGGATTAGCAAAAGGAGAAAGACAAAACTAAATATATCTGATGTATGGCAGATCAAGCTTGTCCCCATGAACCAACAGAGCAAGTTGCTGCGGTGGAGTTGTACCCACAAAGGGGGAGTGACCAGCATTTCTTGCTAACCAATCCGCTGGCTTGTTTCCCTCTCTATGAATAAAAGTGATTCTGAATTGCAACATAGAGTTGTCAATAGTATACCAAATTCTTTTAAAAAGAATAATCGAAGTTCCAAGGTGTATCAACCAGCTTTAAAAAAATATCAATTAGTCTCTTGGAATCAGTCTCCACCTGTAAAGAGACAAACTTAAGATTTAAGGCAGCTTGAATAGCAAGTAACAGTGCCCAGGCCTCAGCCGAAAGAGGACAATCAGCCATCACAGGGGAATAAAAAAACGCTAACAAATTCCCCAAATGGTCCCTAAACAGACCGCCTGACAGAGAATGGTTAATAGACCAACTTCCATCAATATTTGCTTTGATTGTCCCCATCATAGGAGGGAACCAGTTAACTAAAATGGGCCTCTTTGAGTGATTGGTATCTTTATGAAAAAGCCTGAGTGACCTGCTGTGGTAGGCTAAAATTTTTGAGAAAGAAGCATCAGAGGAGGGATGACACTCAGTGTGCTTATAGGAGTTCCTAGCACACCAAATGAACCACAAAACCACATATGGGAACCGACTATAACCTTTCCCAACCCGGTTTGAATCTTTCCAAACCTTCACATAGTCATAAATAGTGCAGGAATTATTCCAAACCAAACCAAAATTGTCAGCCAACCTGTTCCAGATGTGCTTTGAATAAATACAATTGAAAAAGAGGTGAGAAGAGGATTCCTAGGCATTCTTACAGAACACGCACATAGAAACCAATCTTAATCCTTTTAATTTTAAAATATCATCTAAAGGTAAAATACCAGAAAAGAACCTCCACAGGAAGAAGGATATAGAAGGAGAGAATAGAGGGTTCCATATCCCTTCCCCCCAATCCAACTTAATAAAGGAATGAAAATTATGATATAAATGCTTGCTAACAGATTGATGAGGCTGCTTCTTCCAAACGAGTTTATCCACATTAGTTCTATTTATAGGAATTTGGTTAATTAACATAGCGATGTCCTGTCCCACCAACTCCCTAATCTTCCTCAAATCCCACTCGCTCCAAAATCCAAGATCAGCAATCATCGATTTCTCATAGCGAAGGATGAGTGAACTCATTTAGGAAAGGCATACCCCAGTTATCATGCCAGAAAGAAATCTTCCCATCCCCAATGTCCCAAAAAATAGCCTTAGAGGCCTCCTGTCTAATACTCATGATAGCTTTCCAAATTTTGGAGTCCCCACTTTTCCAAGTAACCAAAGTAGGGTGAACATTTTTACAATACTTAGCATGCATGAAATTAGCCCAGATAGATTCCCTTAATCTAAACTTGTACCAAAGCTTACACATATTGATTTCAACAATGTGAGAAAGATCTTTAAAACCAAGCCCACTGCAGTACTTAGGCTTACACATTTTTTTCCAAGAAAGCCGGTGCTTTTAGAACCACCTCCCTCCCAAATAAAATTATTTAAAATTTTCTCCAACCTCTCAATAGAGATTTTCTTAGCATTAAAAACTTGGAGTGCATACAGAGGGATGCTATGAAGCACATTGTTTAACAAAGTTAAACGACCCCCATTAGAGAGAAAAGTATTCTTCCAGTTTCTAATCTTACCCTTGACTTTATCCAACACATCATCCATCTGAATTTGCTTACATCTGCCTTTAATAAGATTAACACCTAAATATTTAATAGGCAGCTTAGCAATTTTATACCCAGTAAAGTTGGTAGCCCAAAGAAGATGAGACTGAGGTAAGTAATTGCTAAAATACATATGACATTTGTCCTTGTTAAAGGACAAACCGGAAACCCCCTCAAAATCATTTAAAATTCTCATAATATTTCTAATATTAGCTTTAGAGGCATTGGAAAAAATCATGATGTCATCAGCATAAGCCAAATGAGTAATTTGAAAATGAGCTTTGTTTAGGTAATAAGCAGAATCATGCATATGTTGAGTATTCAGCAATCTGGAGAGATAATCAAAAACAATAATAAAAATTATGGGAGAAAGAGGATCTCCCTGTTTAATACCTCTTTTGGGAGAGAAGAAACCATATGTACTGCCATTAACCAAAACACTGTAATGGTTGTTGGAGAGCCATCTTCTAATAAGCTGACAAAAATTGGCATTGAAACCCCTAGCCAACAAAACATTAATAATGAATTCCCAGTTAAGAGTGTCAAAGACCTTTTTAATATCAAGCTTAATTACAAGATTGCCTCCCCGACACTTCCTATCCAGATCTTCAAGCAGCTCTTGGGCAAGGAGAATATTGTCAGTAATCTCCCTCCCCCTAACAAAAGCAGATTGGTGGGGAGAAATCAAACGATTGAGAACAGGCTGAATTCTATTTACCAAGAGCTTGCTAATAACTTTAGAAATAACAGAGGTTAAAGAGATAGGTCTAAAAAGACTCCAGTCAAATTTGTCATTCCCTTTAGGGATGAGCACAATAAGAGCAGCAGAAAAATATTTACAAAGATCCTCACCAATAAAAAAACTTTGAACGATCACTGATGGTTTCCTTCTTCACAATATCCCAGCAACTAATATAGAAAGAGGAAGTAAAGCCATCAGAGCCCGGGGCCTTGTTAGAATGTAATGTTTTGAAGACATTATAAATCTCCTCTTCAGAAGGAATATCAGTAAGGCAAAGAGAGGAGATATAATGTCTATCATCAATAAATAGATTTTCATCAATACAAGATACTTGCAATTGACTAGTAAATAGAGAAGAAAAATAGTTAACAGCACTATTACCAATTTCCTCAGCATCAGTAATAACATTACCATCACTGCCCTTGATTTGACTAATGTTATTCAGAGTGATCCTGTTTTTAATATAAGCATGAAAATAATCAGTGTTCCTGTCCCCTTTAAGAAAATGGGTATTATGAGCTTTTTGCATGAGTAGATCTTCCTCCAAAGCAATATCAGCCAACAGGTTGCTATGGGCCTGAGCCAGATCCTGAACCTGCTTAGCAGACATGATATCAATAGATTCTAAAGCATTGACAATGTTCAAAGAGTTAGCAACCCTATTATGAATGTTGCCAAAAACATCATGATTCCACTTCTTAAACCAACGAGCTACCATCTTATGCGAGTACGCCAAAGAATAAACCAAGAAGTGCCACAACTCAAAGGCTGCCACAAAGACCTAATCAGGTCATTAAATTTAGGATGGGAAACCCAAATATTTAAAAATTTAAAAGGCTTTCTGGCCGGTATAGGATGAGAAACAATGGTTAATAAAAGAGGGTTATGATCAGAGGAGGCATGACTCAAGTGTTGAACACGAGCTAAGTGATAACAATTAAGAAAAGTAGGGTTGCCTAAGAATCTATCAAGGCGTTGAAAAAGTAAACCCCTTCTCCAAGTGTAAGGGGGACCAATGTAACCCATGTCAAAAAGACCAGCTTGAGACATACAATCACAAAATTTATGCATAGCATTAGTGTCAAAAGAAGCACCACCTTTCCTTTCAGAAGGGGACATGATCATGTTAAAATCTCCCTCCACACACCAATTCTCATTAATAGTAGTACCTATAAGAATAAGCTTATTCCACAACAAGTATTTATCACAAGAACAAGTAACTAGCATAAACAAAAGTCGGCCACCCCTTAAAAGGGTCAAAATTATAATGAGCCAAAACGAAGCGATTATCATCTTCAATGATATGCAGATTAATTGTTTTTTCCAGAAAACCCATATTTTGTTATTACTATTACAGTAATGTAAATGATTAGGAAAACAAGAAAGAATTTTATCCTTATGCATGTTAACCATAGGTTCCAGAATAGCAAAAATGTCCAAATGATGAGACCTACACAGATTCTTCAAGCGTTTAAGGGAGGGAGGATCAGCCACTCCCCTAATATTCCAAACCATAATATTAAACATGGTATTTTCCACTCCTTCTAGTTGTCCTAGAAGAAGGGGGTAAAGCTTCAGTTTCAGAAAAGCTAGAAATGACGGGATCAATGTTTAGTTTTTTCCCCAAATTCTGTTTCTTATTCTTCTTCCTATTGGATTTGTGTATGATCCATTCATTTTCCATATCAGAGTTAGCCGCAAAAAGATTATTGGAGATTTCATTTTGACAGGGTTCATTGTCTGAATTGTTGTCAACAGTAAGTGCCCTAGCATGAGTGTCCTGTATAGCCATAGGCAAATTCCTAGTAGGTAAGGTATCTAAAAATTGATTATGATTATTAGTTTGGATAGGTTCAGAAGAAACTTCCTCAACCACCAACAAAGGTTCAGTGGAAAGAGGGTCAAGAGGGACAGAAAATTCATTAGGAACAGGTGGATCATGGAAAACTAAACAAGGAGGATCAATAACAGGCAAAAGTAATTGAATGCATTGATCATTATCCACAGTTAAAGATTTTCCATTGGTAGAACTATGTCGGGATTGTGTATCCACGGCCACAACCCCTCCACTAAACCGCCCATCAAGATTTGACCATTGTTAACAACGTGGTAGGGGTTCCTCCGATGTCTCCAAAGGTAAAATCCGATTAGTGGGGTTAAGGGGGGCCTGTTCTACCAAAAGTAGGGAAATAGAGAAGTTTGCAGGGGTGGGCTGAGCCAGCTCAGGTACCCCTATGCCCCGGATAGGTGGGGCAGGGGAGTGATTTCTACAATCCTCCAAAGGAGGAGCAGGGGGATCAAGAGGCAAAGCATTCCTGGGTATCTGAGTAGGTTTGAGGTGTGGGTGTAAGCGGTAACAAATCGTGTTTGAGTGCCCAAACATAACACAATGAGAGCAGTAAGGGGGGTGCGGCCCCATGACAACCCGTTGCCAGTAACCTGTATGAGCAGACCCAATCCATACTTCATGCAGGTACGGTTGGGTAATGTCCCTTTCAACCAGAAAACGAGCATCGACGAGCTTGTGACGTTCAACCGTAGGTTTATCCACACGTAGGGGGTTACCAAATCCTTTAGCTAAGGAATAAAGGATCTCATGATTGAAAAGATGATATTTGTATTCAGGAAATTTGACCCAGACAGGGATAATGGGTGATTCCGAGCGCGGATCAAAATCTACACTCCATTTTAGGATCTTCATGATCTGGTTTTCAATTTTCATAATCTTGCGAGCAAAAACATTAGTGTAATCAACATCATTCGAGAGTTCAATAAGAATATGTCTACCGTCTAACGATCCAATCTTCCATGATCCATTAAGTTTAAGTAAGTCAAAATCTTTACGAATGAGATCAAGTTTTGGATGACCATAAAGGAACTTGCCAATGAGAACAAACCGACAGGTAGATGCAAGAATGTTTGTTTCCTCATCAGACAAAAACAGCGCAGGTTTTCCATTTTTCCGGCCAAGCTTTTTTATAAAACTAAAGTCCCCACCACCTGATTCCCAAGCATCGTGGTAAGATTGAGGAAAATAACAAGATTGCGACCTAATCGGAACAGAACTACCGCCATTAACCGCATCAACATACGAACGAGCCATCTACCGCAAAACAAAAACAAAAAAGGCAAGAGAACAGAGAGAGGAAGGAGATCACCCGAGGGAGGAGACGCCGGTCGTCCATCCGAAGCCGAAAGAGTCGCAAACCCTAGCAGAGCTCCGAGCCACCAACGCCATATTATATATATATATATATATATATATATATCAAAATTCTATATTATATTTCATTTCCGTCCAACCAAATGTCAACCAAATGTCAAGATTTTCAACCTCCCTATATTTGATTTACCTATTTATTCAAAGAACCAAAAATTTATTTATTTTTTCTTTTGTCAACAAAGAGTAACAATATGGAGAAACCCTTTCATATTATTTTCAACTAAACCTTCTTTTCTTCCAAATTTTCATAAATAACCTCCCATATTTCAGAAAATAGCTCTGAGTGTCACTTGAATCTCACAAATTTCCACATATTACAGCATAATTAAGCAATTATTAGGGGATCTGGTTATTAAAGTGCTGAAGACCGCTCATGAATTCCAGCCCCCACCCCCACGCTCGTTCTCCTCTCCATGGCTACTGTGGGTTGCGTCACTGCCTCCCTCCTCATCCCTCTCATGGCTATCATATCCCCCATCCATCTCCTCCCTATTATTATTCTTCCCCCACTCCATTCTCCCACTGGTTTCAGCCTCATCTTTCCTCTTTCCATGGCCATATCTCACCTCCTCATTCTCCTCACCGTTTCCATACCCATAACCACCACTCCCCTCCTCCTTCTTCTCACCGCCGAAGCCTCTCGACCGATCACCACCTCCAAACTCTTCCTTCTCACCGCCACCACGGCCCGCCTTCTCCTTCTTCTTCTCTCCACTCCTTCCACCACCAGGGACTCTCTCCATGTTCGACCACTCATTCCCACCGCCCTCCCTTTCTTTCTTCTTCCCGTCACCATCATATATCTTGAAACTACCACTTCTTCTCTCCTCTTTCGTCTTCTCACCTTTACCATTGTTAATACAGTCAATGTTGCCGCCGCTGTCATCCTCCATTGGAACAATCTTCACGTTACGTTTGAGCTTCTTCTCCAGATGCAACTTTAGTGCCTTAGCATTGACTCTCCCTTCAACGGTCACCAACTGTTTTTCGCCATCAATATGTATCACTTTTACCCCTGGGGGCATATATGCAATTATGAAAATATCAATTAGTAGATAAGTAAAAGCAATTTAGCTTCTAATTTAATTAAATTAAGTAGACTAATTACCATTAATCTTAAGAAGAATCTTGCTGACTTTCCTGATGCACCCTTCGCAATGGCAATTTAGAGTTGTCTTCAGCACCACAGTTGAATCCCCCAACTAACATAATATCAATAATTATTAACCAAATTCAGTCTTCTCCATAATATATTCTTTTTTCATGTACTTTATTGTAAATAATAATAAAAAAAATTATTGATTTCACCTGCAATTCGTTCAACTCGTCGGCGGCGGTGGCGGCTGGCTCCTTGACGAATGTCCTGCAAACGCCTCTGCCGTCGACGGCAGCCACCTTGTTCCGCGGACTCTCTATCCCAACAATCTCAACCTTCTCATCAAATTTCTTTTTTATATGTTTCCTAAGTATTTTTGGGTCCAAATCCACTCCTAAAACTCTCACTGTACTTCTCTCCACATCGACACTCACTTTTAGCACTCCTGAAATCCAAATAATAATAATAATAATAAATTAAAATTTATGAATGGAAATATTAATTTCTAAAATGTTTCATCCTGTCAAAAAAATTTACATAAATACCGCACATTTTTTATATATTTACATATCTAACACTTAGGGCCTCCTGAAAGAATTTTGAGCAGGATTGACTGAACGAGAATTTAGAGTATTTACTAAATTTTACTAACATAAATCTCATCCCTTACCATCTAATTCCTCATATTTAATTTTAATAAAATTATTAATTTTCTTATATTTAATCTGAAATATAATATAATTTATATGTACGAAATAAATTATCTTATTCTTAAAATAATCAAAGTAACTTTAGTTACATTTAGTATTTAAACAATAAGCTTATTTACTTATAAAGTAATCCCAAATAGGCTCATGGTTTTCCTTCAATTTAAACTTTTTAGTTACGGTAATATGCTACACATTCGAGCACTTCTTTGTGATCAATTTTACGAAAAAAATATTACTTTTGGATTCGACGTAAACTACATCCATAAAACGGCTATGATCCAACGGATGTAGTATTTTTTAAAACTTATATTTTTTTAATTTTCAAAAACAAATTAATTTTCTTACAAACTCACAAAACATATAAAATAGTTTTTGAACGAGAACAATTAAATATATTATATTTATTTTAAATAAAACATAAATAGAATAAAATAAAAAACATAATCAAAACTCATCACAAATGGTCCTGAAATTATTTTATTTTATTTTGGTGATTATTGTCATTTTACCAACAAATTAAATACCTGAAAATTTTTTAATATGTTTCTTTATCTTCAGACCGCAGCCTTCACAGTGTATTTCGATGTTCAGAACGACGACTTGAGGAGACACCACCCCTTCTTCCTTCTCAATCAAATCCTCATTAAATCAGTAATAAATAAAATAATAATAATAATAATAATATTTCAAAAAATTAATTTGAAATCTAATTTGTTTATCAACTTAGTTACTTATCCTTAATAAATCAAAATAAATTTAAAAAAAATAATTTAAAATCTATTTTGTTTATTTACCTCACTTCCTTCTTCCATTCCTGCTTTTTTTGCTCTGTGAGTTCTACATACTGAAGTGGAGAAGAAGTATATATGCATATATAGTGAGACCAAGAGAGTTGGGCGGAGCCTGTGAAGCGTGGTGGATTCAATGGGTGAGATTTACTTATTAATTTAGGTATTATGTGCATGCATACCATGCAATGGTTACATGCATGTGTGTATTATTTGGTATGGGCTTTCTTAAGTGGTATGCATGTATGTAATTTGTAAATTTTCCTTTAAGAAATTGGGGCATTTATATATAGACCACCCAATTTTTATGTATTTAAATATTTGACATTTGTACTTTTGTGTACATAAACATGGTTATATATCTAATACATAGGATTTTTTATTGGCACTCTAATAACAACGAAAAATAATACGCTGAACTGAACCCACTTGTCGGAGTTGATGGACTGAGCCTGCATGGCAAAGTGGTTGCATTTTATCTCTTCTGTGGAGGTAACATAGCTCATCTGAGGAGGGACAGCTACTATAGATGATCATCATTACTAGCAAATTAGCAGGTCCATACATTTTTAAAATTGTCTCCTAACAACTACATCACAGTCTTTTGGTCAAGACACCATAAATGTGTGTCGTACTGTACCAAACATATTTTATATATTTTTTTTTATTTTTGTGTAAAAGTGAAGTCAATCTGAGCGGAGGGGATCATAAATCTTTTACTATAGTCTCTTTCTCTCTCTATAAAAATATCGTAATTTTGGAAACCTCTCTTAAGGCTTTCTTTCTTGCTTAACAATGGTTCAATTTCAATACACAGTCCCTGAGACATTCTCTAAAGCCTTATAACCAACTCTCTCTTCTACCTCTCTTCGATAAAAATAATGTATTTACTGAGTTATATATAGTGACAAGTGATATGAGACTTTTCATCCTGAAAAGATTCAACTTCTTGTAAGGTGCGGTGAACATGTAGTTCATACTCAAACTTTATAAGAAGTTATTTCTCATAGAAAGAAAGTTGCAGGAGAACAATGGATTGCGCTAGAGAGTTTGTGATGCAACAAGTTAATGAGTTAAGGAAATAAGTTTTGAAGGTCGTATAAGATACGAGAGAGGCCTCCAAATCCCATTCCCAAAATGTGCCATAACACGTACTGGATCGTCAGGATCAATGGCTCATAGGCAAGAGCCTCCTAAGCAAAACTTACCGAGAGTTGGACCTAGGAGAGCTATTGGTCTAATATTTGAGTGAGAAGAAGTAGAAAGAGATGAACATGATCACTTAGAAGAAGGGGAACCTTTTGAAGCCACATATGTTGAAGAGATAAGAAGAAGAAGAATGCGAAGACTTGGTCCTGAGTATTCAAATGAAGAAGCTAGAAGAAGAAGAGGAGAAAATTGACCATTGGAGAATGCATTATCAAAAGATATCACAAAAGTCGAGGCACCAAAGAATTTTAAGATTCCTTCTTGGAATATTACAAATAGAAGTCTGACTTTACTGACCATATGGATTCATTCAAGTCATCAGCTTGTCTGTTCAAGATAAATGATGCTTTAAATTGTCGTTTGTTCTTAACGATGTTAAATGAATCAGCTTTATGATGTTGAACAAACTGCTGGCGGATTCATCACTTCCTTTATGCCCCAGTTCGCCAGTGTACAGAAGCCACCAAAAAACTCTCAAGCCCTCTTAAAAATCTTCAAAGACCCTACTGATATGGCTGTCAAAATACCTCGTTGTTTGCAAATATCTCGTATTCGGCTCGTTAAGTTGCTTGTGTTCAATTTATTTTTTAAGCAAACAAGTTGAACATAAATAATTTTTTTGTGCTTGATATATAAGCGAGCCGAACAAGAAAAAAAAATTGCTTATCGGGAGCTTTTGGCTCAAAATAATTATATATATATATATATATATATATATATATATATATATGCGTGTTAGAAAATTCGCAGCGATAGAGTAACAGATTATTGTCTTAGCGTTATATCAGAATTCAACACAGACATGGATGAAGAAAAACAAACAGTGACGGCTCCAGAAGTTTTTAAGTGGAAAGCTCGTAAAGAAAAAAACTACGGGGCCTGTCTCAGTTGCAAAAATCCACTATTTATTGGTGATTACGAAAATCCCTTGTCACACAGACGAGAAAGGATAGCTATATTTTGAGATTACAACGTCGACAGATGGCGTCTAGTTGGTGGTGGTCGGTTGGTGGTGGTCAGCGGTGGTCGACAACAGTTAGGGGAGATCAACGGAGGTCGGCGGTGGTCGACGACGATAGGCGGTGGTCGACAGCGATTGAATTGTAAATTGTTGAATTTATGTTAAAATAAATATTTGCATTTAAAACTAACTCCAAAATAAATTCAAAAATTTCAAAATCTATCATAACCAAAATTATATCAAATTATCTGGATGACATTATATATAATAATAAATAAACACATTTTAATAATATTGACATATTTTTTTCATATTATTTGCTTATATATAATAATAAGTCAACACATAATAAGCTAAAGTTTTGTTATCAAATTAGAAGAATGTGCTTTCATAATGTTTTCTTATTCATAAAAATGAAATAGCCCCATGTCCTTGGATGGAATGTTTTTAATGAATTTTTAATAAAATATATAGTTTTTAGTATTATCATAAATATTATTTATATATTTACTAAGATATCATGACATTTTTATATGGTATTAAAATTTCCTAAAAATTTGATAGCCCTTTGTAAATATACCAATTTTGTTAGTGTATATTATATGCACATAATGTTTTATCGATTAAAGCATAATATTTTTCAAAATATTCTTAATACTCTTATTCACTTTCTTCAATAAATTAATTGACATTTTAGATATTACGGCTAAAATAATTGAAACATTGCTCTAAAAAAAGTAAACACAAACCATACTTCAATAGATGAAGGGGATCATAACCTATATTTAGAGTTGGGGAGAGCACTACACAATAATCAACATTGATGGTCCCTTTTGATGACTTTCATTATCTATCTTTATTCAAATACTATCACTTCCCATCATTGCTCAATTCTTATCGCTTAGTCGTCATCATGTTACCACTATCCTGAAGCATCATCGCATGATAATTATCACATAATCGCTATTACTCAATTATCATTATCATACTCGTGCTATCATTCCCCCGTCATCATGCCAAAAACAAATTTGCATTAATTTTAAGAAATTTTTATACCGCATTCATACTTAGACATCCTCATAAACAGTTTGTCATATCCTACACTCATGATATCGGTCATACAAGGTTTTACTATGATTATGTGAGTGTATATGCAATCATTTTTAGGTATGGTTGTAAGTCAAGTCGTGTTGAGCATGTTTGATTCTTTATACCGCGGAACAATAATTTCTTTGTTTACAACATTTCTCTCTCTTTTGATAACAAAATAAATCATCACCTCCTAGGTTTTCACATGATCATATATCTTGTGATATAAATCTTAATATTCTAATAAAACATGAAGTTGAACTTTCAAATAAATCTCTCTCAAAATCAATAAAGTCGAATAATCTCAATAAGATAGTTGATATGTCACTGGGTTTTTCAGTATATTCAACATCTTCTACTTTTACCTAATTTGGATTTTGTAAATAAATTGTTCTTCTTTTGAGTCTTCCCATTGATACTCCAAACCATCAATCGTGGAAACTTTAACTTAAAAATTTTTTGAAGACAAAATCATAACTATAATCAAGAGTTTTCTAAAGGAACAATATTGCTTAAGGCATACTTAACTCTAAGAATTTGCACTTATAGAAATTTAGACACGCAGATTAATCTAAAGCTTTTATAATCTTCAACATAAGTTGAGTAAAAATCCCTTGGTTAAAATCCAGATCATGCAAATATCCAAAATTCTTTTATTTAAATAATTGATCCTACTATAAAGTGATATTTTTATCTTTGGAGATAATATATTACATTTGATGTCGTGCTTGATTATTTCAATATCAAATTTTATGAAATAACCCTTAAACCAAATCAACTTAAACCAATCCACATAAGTTAAACTTTCATAAATGAAGCAACAAATATCTTTATGAGAATAAATATTTTTATTTTTTCAAAGGCATGTAATACTATTACTAATAGGGTGCTATAAATAGCTTGAATATATTGAAATAGGAGCATAAAAGATGATCTCAACTTCTTTATGAGTTTTCGATATCACCCAATCCTGAAGATTTTTTAATCCACTTTTCACAAAAATCACAATTTGTTGCTCTCCTTATTGATCACTATTCCCTCCACTCCTAAAATCCAAATAAATATAAGAAGAATAATAAAAAACCCACATGTTTAAAAATCTAAATCAAAATTTTAAAGGGCGATTGAATACATATAAACTAGATTCTATGTATTTATATTTTTAACATGTAAGCTTTATTTTTTACATTTATTCACTCAAATAATGAGGGGCTAAGCTGGTTTTATATTTCAGAGTAGGCAAAATCACCGTATATTAAAAATTTTTGAATGTTGGGCAAAAAAATACATCAAGGGAGGCCAAATTACTAAATTTTCTAAACTATATTAGAAAATTTTATTAAATTTTACTAATTATATAGAGAAATCTCACATTTCAGGATCCACCCTAAACATAACCCAGTCCACCCTGTTCAAATCTTTCATATCACATCATTTATATCACTAAAATCATAGTTTTCTTTCTGTGCAATTCTTAATATTTGTTTCCCTATATTTTTTTATACTCTCTCTCTCTCTCTCTCTCTCTCTCTCTCTCTCTCTCTCTCTCTCTCTCTATATATATATATATATATATATATATATATATATATATATATATATATATATATATATATATATATATATAGGGGAAAGAGCACATTGGGCTCCCTACGTGTTAATTTTTGAAAAAGTGTTACAAAAGGGGGGGGGGGTTGGGGAGGCAGATCCCCAACTATAAAAGCAAAAAAAATATAAGACCCAACTCACCCC